>JARHVA010002767.1:2082500-2369455 GCA_037957365.1 Torreya grandis
TTAGATTTCTTTGTTAAACTTGAATCCTCTGTTATGAATTCTAATTAAGTAGTCTGTTGTTTTTACTATTTTTTCCTCTTCAAACAAATATCTAATCCTTATGTATTTTTACTCCGCTGTAAAAATACATGATTCCTTGCTTTTAGAAAAATGGTTTTAAATCCGGTTAAGCGTTTGAACGAACAGCACGTTTAGTCCTTAATGCACGCTTGCATTCAACCTTTTCCTTGAAAAGATCCTAGACGCTAGAAAGTTCCTAGATGCTAGAGGGATAAACTTCTCACAGCCTTCAGCTATAAAAATTCTCTCAAATGAAATCCTGGCTACACACTCAAAGAATACCCTTCATCTGGTTCCAGATACCAGTATGGTGAAACTTTTAAATTTATTTAATCAATATACAGCATGCTCGTGACATAGCTGTGATGATGAAGATGATGTTGATTCAGATAAGTACGCTATTTTTATGTGTGGATTAGAGTCGGTTCACATAGTGACACACCGGAACATGCCTAAGCAAGTATATAATGAAGAAATCATTGACAGGATCATAAACTTGTCAAGACAACAAATTGTACAGTGTGTATTCAAAGCATACGATCCTTCTTATCGAATGATTAAAGGCATAGACACTGATGTTTAAAGGGGCGATGAGGATGAATATGATGATTATGAATATGGATTAGGGAAAAACGGTCGTCGTAGGAGTAAATTTTGGATTAGGAAGTTGAACTCGTCGAACAGGGTTTCTGCTACGGTATCCTCTATGCTTCAAAAGCTGTATAGTATTCTTGAGATTTTGAAAGAACTGTTGCTACCTTCTAGACAATTCTAGACACATATAAACCCTCCTCTTTGTCTCTTTAATACTTCTTTGCCCCAACTTCCAGGGAAGATTATATACTCTCCTGTGAAGCTGCAGCTTTTGTTCTCTCTGGAATCCTTTGTTGCAAACTTAACAAACAAATCTGTTTGTAGCCATGAGAGTAGTGGGGGATAGAGCACTGATTTCTGCATCTGGATCTGCAAAATCACAAAGGAAAAAAGAAAAAATTAAGTAAAACTTGAGTGTTGTTTGATATAAACAATCAATCCAATTAAGTATATTGCTCTACGTCACAATCATCATTCAAAAACAGGCTGATGTTGAATTACAATAACTATACAATTACCCAAACTACATACAACCCTTCACATATCTACAGGTCAGGACTCAGGGAGGAGTATTGAATCAGACTTTTGGCGCCATAGAAAACACTCTCCTTTCAAAATTAGACCTATCAGGGCCTACTTGTACTGAAATTACTCTATATGATTAATATGGATAGTCAACAAAATGAATCTTGCTTTGGTATTTGTTGTAATGGAAGCAATAGCTTTAATACTAATCTTTCTCAAAGGCCCAAGAAGATTTTATTATTTACAGTGCTCCAGAGTCCAAACCATGCCTTGAAGGGCATCAATATCTGGAACTACAATACCGTAACATATTTGCTAACTTGTCCGGAGGTTAAATATTAAACAAATGGAGATCCATGAAAAGCATAACACATGGGCAAGTTTGATATATGTCTAGTTATCTATGTATACATATCCATGCTTGCCTCGTGTTCTAGGAAGATTTCTCTTTCTCTTCACTATGGCACCGTTATTTCTGGTTATAGCCATGTTTTCTGCTGCAGCTACCGCTGTTGTTAATTGTTGCTGTTGCTGGTGTTACACCATGTTGGGATCCTGGTACCTACTGTTACTACTACTGAGAACAGAGAGTCTAGAAGAAGAAGACGACATCGTGTTGGTCTTAACCCTTAAATTCTCCTTGCAAGTCTACCTCAGTCTATCTAATAGGGAAATTGGAGTCTATATTTTTAATATCCTAATCCAATCGCTGCCTCCAAACACTTTTACAACCCTGATAGGGATGATCAAATACTACAACTGCAAAGACCCAAGCAGTAATTTCCAAGTTGTCAACTCAAAGACTAAAATATCAGTAGTAGCACTAGGGTGTCCAAGGAGAATATTAGAAACCTCCTCCCCAAGGTCCTGCCTCTCCAGTTTACAAATAATAAGGTGTTTCTCAACATGCATCATAAGATTGAATGAATAACATCTACGGGGGAAGTAGATACCTGACCTCAATGCTGCAACAAACACATGATCCCAAAGTTTTCCAACACAACACAATTTCATTCAATCCAAAAGACTTAGAATAATAATTTTTTTGGAAAGATGGATTTTGAAAAATATGCCCAGTTGGATTTGATAGAAATGAATAGTACCTAGCTGAGTTTTTTCAGATACCTAGTCCAAAACAAATAAAACTCAACAAAAAGGACAACCACCCTGTTCACATCTAGGTCCAATATGTCCAATAAAAAGCACATATCGGGTGCAAAAATAGAAAAATTCAAAATTATTACCTAGAATTTTTCAGGGTCCTAGCCAAAAGAACCCTGAAAAAAACAAAATTTTGTGGGATAAATATAGCACAAAAACTATATGTAACAATCGTTATTTGGTCATAATGAAATCAAATGGACTCCCTCCCAAATGGTGTATAATACTTATGATGGGTCATGTCCTTTCTCCCAAAGAAATACCTATTTTGCCTCTAAATCTATCCATATGCTACTTGTGCAGACATACACAAGAAACATAGATTATCTGCAAGCATAGAAAATGTGAAAATGAACAAATAAATATATGGATCTGAAGGGAAACGTGAAGAGTTTGCTTATTATAGGATCTGTAAAGGAATGGGAAGCGATGTGAGGAGAAAGAGAAACATAGCAACACATCAACACTTTGGCGGGAAAAATCAGGTAGAGAACCCAAAAGAGAAAGTGATTTCTAGTAATTGCGATGAATGGAATAGGGGCAGGGATATAACTGAGGGTGCAGAGGACATTGATGTAATTGTCAATGCTTTCAAGTCGTACATGAGCCCGAAATCGATGGCATTTTGTATGTTGACGTGGGTTGCACTGAAAGCCAAAAGCATGGCTGGACCACCATCAACAGTGATGTCAGTAATAATATTGTTGGAATTGTCAAACGTGTAAGATGTAGTCATTAAGGCAGACCTGATTACAGTGGGGCTCCACTCATTGTGAAGGGATTTTAGTAGAACACTCAGTCACATGTGGACATTCCATGGACGTTCCAGACACCATGGTATAACCATCACTCCAATTATTTAGCGTAGACGCAGCTAGGATTAGAATGCCATGAGCTATGAGGTCTGACTTAAGAATATTGGGGCTCAAAATGCTCAGCCCTCGACCAAAAATGAGGCCACAATGGGAGTGGGCTTGATGCCGAGCACGATGTCACCCATTTGTATTTCTATGATAGGATTTGTTGTGGAAGAAGTGTAGCTCACAAGGGTTGCACCCATGGCAGGATTTAATGTTACCATTCGAATGGTCTAAGCTCAAAGCTATCTATGAATGCAAATATCAATGTGTAAAACAATTAGGGAACCCTTCCCCCTGTCGCCAGAAAAGTCAAAATTTTATTAAAAATAAAAAAATAAACAGAAATTAAGTTGAAGAGGAATTTATAATTTCATCTCTAATTTTTGTCTCAAAACACCCTTTCTTATAGGAGTGTTTTGGTTTCGTTAGTCTTAAGTTGTGATTAATGTAGAAAATGAGATACTTTTCTAGGTTCAAAGACTAGTTCCTTTGTTAGATGTAAGCGTGTGGTAGTGTTGAGCACACCCACATAGAATAAATGCCACATTAGTGTCTATAATTATTTTATTACTCACTCATACCAGTACATGCTTTATTTAATAACTATACACTTTTCGACCAAAATATTCACAAGTGCAACATGATGTATTCATATCTTTTGTTTCATGATTCATAATTAGAGACATTTCCTAATCCCAAAGTTCAACGTGAGTTAGGTAATTTCCACTTGGTCTTGAAGAACTTTGAAATTTACATTAGTTTGTACAACTTACTCAACACAATGCATGATCATGGCTATTTTAGAGATATGGATTTAGCTCTGTCTAAATTGGATCTAAATCATAGTTTACAATTCATAGTACAAACATTTGAAATCTTTGGGTTTTTCTAATATATGTAGAAGGTTAGATATTCCACGACTAAGATATTGATTCATCCCAAATAGTAGAACCATGCATGCGAAGGTCAACATACTTTATAAAAGGGATCTTTGAAATCTTCGATTTCCAACTTGTGATTTTTCATTCTTATTGACTAAATAATTCCAATAATCAAGGACATGCAAAGAAAACAAAATATATCTCGATAAATACAAGGTTACATTTGGTGCATGACTGCAGGGGTATGCAAGGCCCTCGGTATGCAACATCATTTTAGATCCCTATACCTTAGGTATAGGTATGCTGGGTGCTAACCCCTAAAACAAGGGTACTATAACATTAAAATTGCAACACCAAAATGTGAACATGAGGTCATAATAAAACATAATAAATCAAATATATGAATATTGTATAAATCAATTCATTGATATCTGCTATGAGAGAATCACAAAAAAATATAGAAAGCGTTCAAGAAATGTGTCACTACTTGTAAATTAACACACGAGAAAGAAGACTACTATGGAGGAGGACATGCATCATCTAAAGTTTAGAGATCCTCCTGTGCATAATCATCATGCATGGATTGATAAAGAAACTATTCATTCTCAAGATTGCATTGGTGGGTGGATTAGGAAACAAATTTTAATTCCCAAACACCATTTAATGATTCTTTAAATAGGTGCCTCTAAAATTAAGGAAAAAAATGTTGGGTGTGTTAGGCTACACTGATTGTCTATGGAGGTATGAGATCAACTACATTTCACACCTCTTGCATAGTAGGTGAGGTATCACTTCAGGTGTTTGCTAATTTTGGTCTGATACATGTATCAAAAAAATCTTGATAAATATCACTTTTTGATAAGTATCACTTTTTTACTTATATAATTAAGTACATATAATTTAGACCCAAATAGAACACCTTTTATATTATAGTTAAAAATACGCTACAAAATGAAGACAATAGGAGAAAACAGTGATGAGGAAGTTTTCTCCTCATCATATTCAAGAAATGGCTTGTATGTTATAGTATGTTTTTTCATATAGCTTAGTATCAAATAAATGGATACCTAGCCCTATCATTTTAGTAGGTATTTAATTTTAAAAAGTAAAAGAATCTATCTATGCCCAACATGTTAAAAATTAGAACTTAAAAATGTAATTATAAGGTTACATGAAATATTATAAATTATATGCCATTTTCATGGCATTAGATGCGAATTAAACTCAATGATACCTCGAAACAACTTTGAGTCTACCTTCTAGCTATGGTTTTGTTCTAGTTCATTTTATTAGCTTGCCCATAAAGTTAAGGGTTTATTATTGTTCAACGTTGATAATAGCTTCTTATTTGGTTATCTCATGTATTTGTCATTTTTTTTGTCACTTGAACATGATTATTTTCACTTTTTAATGTTATCTAATGTTGATGTGTTATGTTAACCTATTTCATCTCACAAATAATTTATAAATATGAAGGGTAGATTTTACATTAAGCCTTAGTATGGTACCCTTTATGTTATAGAGTGTATATTTTCTTACCCGTTCCCATGTTTGTCATGTATGCCAACAACATTCAGCCATAAAAAATGCATATTGCAAGTTCCAATGCTTACTTTTGTGATTCTTATTTACAAATTGAGGTCACTCTGGCCAATGAGATAAAATAGCTATATACATTGTACAAACATACGACAAAACTACAAGAGTCTCCTCTTTGTATCTAGGGCATTCATTATATATCCTATATCTAGATAAGATTTTCACAAGGTTAAATTGTTTATTGTTCATATTGGACATCATTTTCTCTTTCACAGTCCTTGAAAGGGTACTTTTTACTTCTGGGTTTTCCAATTAAAGCTCTCTATTGAATCAGCTTAAGGTACCCTTTTCCTACCTCAAGGAACAATGAGATTAGGATTACTCATCATGCAAAATATATACATTATGTAGGGTTCAAGGTAGGTACAGTGCTAGCAAAATACAATCATAACTTTGATCAAGTTAACCTTAGGAAAGATTCAATTCATTTCAAGGAAATGTACCTAGTAGGCTATACTTTGAGAATTGCAACAAAGTATAATAACAACAAAAGATTATAATATGATTGAAAGAACAAAATATTGAAATATATGATTAAGCCACATTGAGAGGGAAACCTACAACCTTAAAATAAAAAGAAATTTTCAATATGATGATCCAATACTAACCACTATGTCCTATATATACCCTATTTAGGCTATGGATATTCCATAGGTTGACCCTACTATCAATATGAAGACATATAAATTATCACATGATCAAGCTAAACATTATGCTAGCCACAAGTTAGCCACAAGGATGGTTCTACAAGAACCCTTCATCCTCCCATTTCACATCCTTGTTGGGCAGACTCTTCCACTTGATAAGATACTTTGTAATCAGCCTCAATTACAGCTTTTAATGTGCGTCTAGAGGATTTCATCACGGTCCAATATAATTCTTCCCTCATCATCAAGCTTTGGTAACTTTGTTTGGGCTGGATTTCTTTGTCCAATGACTTTATTCAAACATGAAACATGAAAGACTAGATGTTTTTTCTCTGAATGAGGTAACTCCACTTTGTATGCAACATTTTTTAGGACCTGAAAGCACCATTGATTACCAAGCAACTAAACATGAAATTATACTAGAATTAACAAGTAACTAGAATTCAGAAATAACACAGAATATGAGAGACAATACCCAATTGTATTAATAATCTTCCAGAAGGAAATACAACAAAGAAGATTGCCACAGTTCTTCTTTCTTACACACCTCTAGGGCTCCCACACCTCTAGGGCATAAACAATAAATCTCTTCAAGATCTCACTCTCTCTCTTACGGTCCCAACACACAACTCAAACACAGAGTTGGTGTTCACCTCCAACCAGTCAGTATCCACTACTGCCAGTACACCGAGTATACACACATACTCAACCGAGTACACAATGCAC
Source organism: Torreya grandis (assembly GCA_037957365.1). Taxonomy (NCBI): domain Eukaryota; kingdom Viridiplantae; phylum Streptophyta; class Pinopsida; order Cupressales; family Taxaceae; genus Torreya; species Torreya grandis. The sequence goes on from JARHVA010002767.1 coordinate 2,089,554, forward strand.
TCCAAGTAGATCTCCCATGAACTTGCAACAACTTGCAACTCAAATGATCTTACTTATGGAAGGATCTACCTTTCCTTCCTCTTTGATCAATGACCGAGTACACACCGTACTCCAAGTAGATCTCTCCTGATCTTGCTACATGTTATGTTGCTATCCTCCTTGATCTTGCACACCTGCAAATCAATCTGGTTCTGCACACCTGCCAACCTGGATCCCGCACCCACATACACCTGCAGATCAACTGATCTTACTTACCTAGAAGGAACTACCTTGCCTTCCTCTATTTGTTCTTTGATGTGTTGTTGTCACCTTCGATTCTGCTGTCACCTGCAGATCTCCTTTGACCTCGCAAACACACACACCATGTAGATCTCCAAACGTGGCCTCGCAACACCTACCGACCAAGATCCTACACACCTGAAGAACCCTTCTGATTCTCCAAACCAACACCCACACTTGGCACTGCTGTGGAACTAGGAGGAACACCCTTGCTCTCTTCACACACAGAAGGAGCTAACTTTGCTCAACTCAACTAGCACAAATTACAATATAGCCCATGAGTCTATTATATAGATCTCATGCAAACAATAATTAGACATCTAATTACAATAATTAGATCCGCATCTCAAGACTATAATTAGCCTTCTTACATGCAAACAACCGGTTCGTTAACGAACTATCCGTAACACTCACAGTTCTAAACTGCACAGGCGACCGACGTTGGTCCCTGTCTGTCGGTGGGTGACCAACATTGGCCGATCTCTGACCGTCATCGACAGCTTCTTGTCTCCACCTGACTGACGTCTGTTGGCCTGACCGACACCGGTGACTGTGACACTCAACACCCTCCTCCAATGTCTACATCAGTGAAGCTTTTAGCTCCACAACCTAACAATCTCCCACTTGGAGATAAATAGCTACACTGTACATGTACCTGTACACCATCTAATCTGTTTCCTGGCTTGTATCCCTCTTCAAGCTCAATCCTGAAGACCACCCACCACACAACCTGTGGTGCACCTCCTGTCATCCAAGTAACCTGCCACATCTGAACCTACAAACCCATGTAGTGAAGTCCTGACCCTGCATAGCATGTATACCTGCTGCTGGTCCCTCTCAAATACCTAAGAACCCACTTCTCTGAATTGGCTCCTAACTCTCTGACAGTGCCCACTGCTAGGAAAAACTCAAGTCTATACCAGACCTCATGTGATTTTGGACACTAAACTGTCCAGCCCTTGGTGTGCTCTAGTTCTACATCCTGCGTATTGAACCTCACTAACACCTGATTCACATCAGCTCCCACTGGAGACAAAATCAACTTCTGATCTTCCATGTCTCTCATGCCAAAGAATTTCGTTGCTCTAAATTCCTCATGACATGCCACTGAACTAACCTTACCACTTGTTGGGGATCAACCAACAATCTTGATTACTATGTGAAAGCAACTAAATGTGAAATTAAACCAGAAAGATAAGTAACTAGAATCAGAAAATAGGAAACAATAAGAGATACGAAAAACCACCTTGAAAACTATTCTTGTACTGTTACTCTACACTTCTACAATAAGCTATGAAGATCTATCCCTATTATATAACTTTAGGGATTCATGAGCATACAATTACAACCATTAGATGCACCTCCTAATCAAGGGCTCAAAATAGTCCTACTAAAGATAGAGATGTAGACTTAAGACTAACACTTAATCCTATCATGCAAACATTATGTTCTGTCTATGGAAATAGCATTCTGGACACATAGGTGACCGACATCGGTCCCTTCCTGTCTGCACCTAACCGATGTTGGCCAATCCATGACCGACACTGGCATCTCTTAGTCGACTCCTAACCGACGACTGTGTAATTCCTGCAACCTGCAACTTGCTCATTTGGTGAAGCTTTTAGCTCCACACCTTAACAACATTGCCAATCTTCTGAAAGATTTGATAAGGAACATAATACTTAAGTGAAAGTTTGTTATCTTTCTTCTACTATTTCAAAGAACCTTTGCTTATATGGCTGCAATCTTAGAAAAACCCTATTCCTCACTTCAAAATGTCATTCACCTCAGTGTTGCTCAACTTGTTGCTTCATTCAGTTTTACACCATTGCTAAGTTCTTTTAAAAATTATAGGGTACCTCCTATCAGTGTTGAATGTGCTCATTGACTATATGAACCCTTGGTTGTACTTTCAAAGATAAGGTGATGGATAGTGGATGGTAATTATACAATGCTATATATGGGGCATCTTGGCTGAAGTATGAAAAGAAGTATTATATAAAAAAAATTATAATGACAATAATTTAACTCATCTCTCTTGTTTATCTGAAGAAAAACAATGGAGATAACTCTTCAATAATTCGTTGACCACCTTAGTTTGTCCATCTGATCCAAGAGGATCTAGGTCACTAGATCTTATTGTTGTTACATTTCTAGCCTTGTGTTAATCCCAGTAGCACTGACATTAGGTTGTTCACCTACGTGCCAATTTGTAAGATCGAATTTCACTTCTATGTTACCACATGGATCTTTTAGTGTCAAACCTGCAACAATCAACTCGTCAACAATGACAATTCTATGTTACCACATGGATCTTTCAGTGTCAAACCTACAACAATTAGCTTGTCAGTAATGACAATTAGTGACATCAATGCATTCTTTGGTTATGAAGTAGTTGTAATCAACTATTGTAATGGTTCAAATGACACTTCATCTTCCTCTATTTATAATAATGTACACTTTCATTTTTTTTAGTTGGCTACATAGATAATAATGAAGATAGGAAGTACATAGACACCAAACTTTTAGACATAGTACATAGGAAGTTAGCATAAATAAACTTTGCTATTAGAGTTCTACATTTGGTTATCACCTTCTTCATTGATTTATTTATTCTTTAGCACATTGCACCTTCATATTCTTTTTTATTCATAAATTCACTTCTATTGATAACCATCTTAAATCCGTTTAAGTAGGTTGTCCATCAGGTGTCCTCTTGGGCTCCAAATTAGTGATATCAGAGCATTGCCACTTAATATCATTTTCAAGTGGTATTATGGTGTATCTGAACTTCGTCTTTCTTTGTATGCCCACTCATATGAGGTCTAAGTACTTGAATTTAGGTCTCGAAACTCATTACCCTTCATCATACCTTCTTTCAAGTCCTCAAATGAAAGACAAATATTTGATGATGCCAATTTAGAAATGTTGTAGAAGATGATAGAGGATGCATTGCAAAGAGAATGGGAAGATTTCGAAGAATGTCATGCATCAAATGAGAAAGTATCATTGATTATTTCTCATCACTTATAAAGCAACATACTCCTTTCAACACCTATCATTCTCATCAGTTATTTAATAGTAAAAAATCATATAAGGTACAAGTCAATTTAAACATTCTTATGTTTGAAGTTAAAATAAATGTAGATGCATTATATAACGGGCTTAACCTAATCTGTTCATATTATATGGTTAATCAATACTCTGATTGATAAAAGATTACATTTGCTCTTCTGAAAATTTCTTTATTAGTAAAGAAATAATGGGAAAACTACTGCATTAGGTTGTTATGTTTGATGATGTCTGGACTGCAATTATTGCTTCGTTATTCTATAAATGATACGCCGTTCAAAGATATTTATGGCATCAAAGTTATATGTGGCTCAAAAATATTTCTGACATCAAAGTGATACGCGATTCAGGCTATATTAAGTCTTCCACTTGTCGCATGTTCAAGTCACAGTTTTTGTGAAAATGAATAAAGCTTCAATAATATTCATGATAGCGCTCGTGTTGGTCGGATTCGCAATGCAGTCACTAAAGGTTGGCTGGAATGAATCCATAGCTGGTGAAATGCAGCTAGCAATAAAAGCTAAAGGTGCAGATTATTACAGGCCTCCACCAATGGAAGGAAGATGTCATAGTTACATACCACTGCCAATGATTGAACAAAGAAAATGCAGTCAAAAATAGATAAATTGTGACCATAGGATTATGAAAAGCACGACAAACTTTACCATCAGATTAAACCTCAAAGTAAATGTCAGTGGAATGTTCGAAGTTTGTATTGGATGATCAAAACGCAAATCATGATTCGGATTCCCTGACGGATAAGGATACTAACAAATCAAATATATAATGGACAAAAGGGCCTTGAGGAGGAAAAGAACGAGGTCTTTTTAACTATACATATAAATATTCAGAAACTGACAGGGTCTTAAAAAAATTGTTGCTTGCAGTGCTGTAAATTCTTCTAACACCAATGCTACTATTAATAATAATCTTTGTACGTCCTCCCTTACAAATTTATGCCATTCTTAATAGTAACATAATAAATGGCATGAAACAGTTCAGCTGACAAACATAATAATCTGTCCAAAAAAATTTTAAGCAAAATTTTAACGGAACGTTGCAATAGAAATATTTAACAACAAAATTTCAAAAATTTTAACATAAAATCTCTTTTTTTTTTTCTGCCCTCCTGTTGTGGTTGCCATATTGTAGCATGCTATAATTTGTAGACTAGAAACCAAGATTAACAACTACCTTGGATTGGAGCTAAAGAAGGAGGGAATCGAATGCAAAATAGATTAAATACCAAACAAGCCAATTTCATACCTCAAATTTTCATTTGGAGGGCTTACTCCTTGTTGTGTGGACTTGCTCCTATGACTTGAGGGATGAATGCTTGACCTTGGATTCTTGATGTTTGATTGCAAACAAGCCAATTTCATACCTCAAATTTTCATTTGGAGGGCTTACTCCTTGTTTTGTGGACTTGCTCCTATGACTTGAGGGATGAATGTTTGACCTTGGATTCTTGATGTTTGATTGCAAATGGATGTTCTTGACTTGGACAACACTAAATCGTGACAAACTACCTCGGATTGGAGCTAAATAAGGAGGGAATCGAATGCAAAATAGATTAAATACCAAACAAGCCAATTTCATACCTCAAATTTTCATTTGGAGGGCTTACTCCTTGTTGTGTGGACTTGCTCCTATGACTTGAGGGATGAATGCTTGACCTTGGATTCTTGATGTTTGATTGCAAACAAGCCAATTTCATACCTCAAATTTTCATTTGGAGGGCTTACTCCTTGTTTTGTGGACTTGCTCCTATGACTTGAGGGATGAATGTTTGACCTTGGATTCTTGATGTTTGATTGCAAATGGATGTTCTTGACTTGGACAACACTAAATCGTGACAAAATACCTCAGATTGGAGCTAAAGAAGGAGGGAATCGAATGCAAAATAGATTAAATACCAAACAAGCTAATTTCATACCTCAAATTTTCATTTGGAGGGCTTACTCCTTGTTGTGTGGACTTGCTCCTATGACTTGAGGGATGAATGCTTGACCTTGGATTCTTGATGTTTGATTGCAAACAAGCCAATTTCATACCTCAAATTTTCATTTGGAGGGCTTACTCCTTGTTTTGTGGACTTGCTCCTATGACTTGAGGGATGAATGTTTGACCTTGGGTTCTTGATGTTTGATTGCAAATGGATGTTCTTGACTTGGACAACACTTTGTTATGAATTGATGGCTTGATTAACAAGTTGATAGCAATATTGCCTTAGTGACTCATGTCCTTACTTGCATAAGGATGTAGCTTGATTTATAAGGGTTGATGGGAGAGACCAATGGCTACAATTAATCCAAGAAGGAAGAAAATCAATGGTGGATATTGAAGGAGAAGAATTGGTAGTTGGAGGTTGGGAATTTTAAACTCTTAAAAAAATTCAAGAAGGCAATGCATAGTTCAAAGTGATGGGTTAAAAGAATCTAGATTTGATTTGGTTAATAAATTATGGATTGGGTGGGATTAGGTGAAGATTAGTAGTATGATTTGTAGGAACTTAGTGGAGGTAGTTGGAGTTAGGTGGGAGGAATTTTAATTTCTTTAATAATTCTGGGATATGATTTATAGTTAAGTGGAATGATAAGTATATAATAATTAGATGATTAATTAGACTAAGGGTGATATGGTAATGTAGTAAGTTAGGCTAGTGAATGAATTGTAAAGGGATATTAATATAGTGTTAGAATAATTAGGGATTGTCATGTTAAAACATGGATTATGGTGTTAAAAGGATTAATAAATGGATTTAGTATCAAATGAAGATGAAATTAATAGTAATAGAGAAATGGTGAATTTTAGATGTATACAAAGGGTTTTTTCACAGAAAGAGTATGTGCTTAGAACTTCTATTTAAAGAACAACACAACTTTAATAATTTTAGAAATACACCCATGCTTATCAGGTTTTCAATATCAAGTACAACACCTCAAGAACATTATAAATTTCTTGGAGAATTATTCCATAATTACAATTTCAATACAATACAACTTAAAATTTAACAAATTGTTATTTTATAATTCCTTTTATTTGGCTTCATCCAGCATGGTCTTATATAACAAGATAAATTCAAAAATATCAAATAGCTTAACAATCAAAGAGAGGGGGATATGATGACATTAGGTGTCTAAAGCCCTTGTCAACCCCAAATCCCAAGAGGTGACTTAAACCATTTAAAGGTAATAGTAAAGGTTTAAAATTTAATCAACTAAGGCTTCCAATCAAAAGATTTCCTAGTGTTCTTGGGGAAGGGGGTAAACAAAGGTATGAGGAATAACAGGAAGTACAATCCTTAGTAGGGTGTCTATCCACTAGGAAAAGTTTTTGCTCTTATTTAAGTAAGCTACTCATTTGTTTAAAGAAAAATCAACAAAGAAGGGAGGAAATACATCTCAAGAAGGGTTCCCACCTAGTTTAGGACATATTTGTCTTCTTTGGGTCTCCAATTTATCTTCAAAATTCATATTTTTTACACAATTTTTTAACAAACCCTTTTTCTTCCCCATTTCCCAAGAACAACTCTCACAAGGAATTCACATAACATGCAGATTTTACACAAGCATATATATATATATATATATATATATATATATATATATATATATATATATATATATATATATATATATATATATATATATATATATATATATATTGGAATAGACTAGTATGACAAACCTGAATTTATTGTTAAGTTTAGATTGTCTTCTTTGGTTGTCCCTTCCCTATACCTCTTGCAAGTCTATTGCAAGCTCTCCAAAATTCAACTGCAATCAAAATGTGGAGAAATGTTGAGAAATTGCTATATAAAGGAAAGAATGGCTATCTTTTTCAGCCTGTGGAACAAAGACATGTGTCCCTTCTAAGGCTTAAACTATTCATCTCTCCAAAACCTCTTAAAGAAGAAAATTTCATAATTTTTGGGTTTTAAAAGTCTCAAAAGTTCAATTATCAAAGACAATTCTCTTTTAAGTCATTGAGAGGCAAATAGGATTGTTTTCTTAAGTTTTAGAGATTGGTTTTCCCAAAAATCAACGGATAAGTAGGAGTTCCTTCAATATTTGCATGCCTAGGGATCGTCATGAGAATGTTTTCTTTATATTTTGGTACTATGGTGCAAATCCCAAAGTCAGGGATGTCTACAAGAATATTTTGAAACTCGAAATGCATTGCAGTTAAGGTACATGCAAGTGGTTGAAATTTACATGGAAGGTGATGCACATGGAGAATAAGACCTTGATAACAAATTTGAAATAGGCTAAGCTTGGTCAACGATCACTTCTTGTCTCCCCCTCTAGTTTTTATCACCTCAAATATCTATCACTTGCATACTCATTGTACTTGTCAAAACATTCACACAAAAAATAATAATGGTAATAATATGACACCATGTCTCAATGCAATGCCATGGAGTTTCTTTGATTCCTATTATGGATGCAAGAATCATATCCACATATTAAAAAATTTGGAAAATTCCAAACACCGAAGATAAGTTGGAGACCCAAGGAAGATAGATGTTTCTTCAAGTACATGGGAACCTTGCTTGAAATGTATTACTTCCCTTCTTTGTTGAGTTTATTTTAAGCAGATGGGTACCCTTCTTAAAGAAGAGCAAAATTGTTTCCTAGCAGATAGGAACCCTACTAGGGATTATGTACTTTCTGTTATTCCTCATGCCTTTTTTTCTACCCCTTCCCCAAAAATACTAGTGAATCTTCTATTTTGGGTGTCTTAGTTGATTCAATTGGAATCATTGACTGGTATCCCTCATTTCTTTGTTGAAATCATATTGCTTTGCACTATGCATGTGTGTTAAATGGCTTGGGTCACTTTGGACTTGGGGTTGACAATGGCCTTAGATGCCTTATGGTGTCATATGATTTAGGGAGGTTTTCCCCCTCTCCCTGTTTGTTATGTTGGTTGATACTTTTGAATTAATCTTGCTATGAAAAACCATGTTGGATGAAGCCGAAAGTAAGGAATTATATTGTAGCATAAGTTGTGATTAAATTCTATTGAAATTATGGACTTGTGAGAGTTTAAGTTGTATATTAAAGTTGTAATTATGAAATAATTCTCCAAGTACTTTATAGTGTTCTTGAGGTGTTGTACTTGATGTTAAAAGCTTAATAAGCATGGGTGCATTTCTATAATCTCTGAAGTTGTTTTGTTCTTTAAATAAAAATTCTGAGCACATGTTATTTCTATGAAATGCCCTTCTATGGAAGATTGGATTCAAAAATATTTAACAGTTTAAAAATAAGGTTCTATGCTTACTAAAATAAAGCTATTCTTTGTTATTTAATGTGCTTATTGAAAATAAGTTGTTATGTGTCTTTGAAATAGAGGGCCATTTGGTTCTTCATGTGTAAAGAAAAATTTATTTATTTAATGCTTACTTTCTTATGTCAAAGAATATTTTTCTATTAAGTGCTAATTTGAATTAAGGTTATGTGCGCGCTTATTAAATAGCCTAGAATTGTTACATGGTGCAACTCAAAATTGTTAGATTAAGAGTATAATCAGTTGCAATGTTAAACATTTATAATTGAATGTAAAATTTAGCTTAGGTTTAGTGCAGATATTATAGCCAATATGGGTTACCTCGTTGTGCGTAAACAAGATCACCAATGGTGATTGATGTCATAATTATATAATTTCATGTGTGTGTGTGTGTGTGTGTGTGTCTATATATATATATATATATATATATATATATATATATATATATATATATATATATATATATATATATATATATATATATATATATATATATATATATATATATTCCCTTTAAACTAATCTATTTAATTAAGTGTTATAATTGGAGCCTTAAATATAGAACTTATTTTTAGCACACTTATGTTCTTGATTGTATATCTTATCACAGTTAAAAGATAAACTTTTTTCCATTTTTTCTTCAATTTATTGAGGTGTTAACCAAGTGCACTGAGGGAATGATAGTGATAGAGTGTTATGATCATCGATGCTAGTGAATGTCTGCCTCTTGTTGGTGATTTATTTTTCCTCTGACCTACGCACCATGATAATAAAATAAAATACATTAAGTGGATTAAACATGCACGTCTCATGTTGAATGTGGTCCTTGAGACAACTGAGAAACACGTAATTTAAGTTTTCATCTGTTATCATCTCCACTCACAAGGGCAGGTTCTAGAATTATAATCCTTGATGGATACTATTTGTCACAACTTTGCCAATTGGTTGAAGTAATTTTTTCACGCTACAACTATGATGCATTTGCAACTCCTCCATATAATTTGACTTGGTGACATTGAGAGCCTTATTTTTATATTGAGCATGCAACCATCTATATAGGATGAATAGTTCAAGTTCATATATTAGGATGCCATTGTAACCTTCTTTGAACATGTGAGCTAATGTAGATTAAAAAAAATCTCCATTTGGTTGATCTAGTTGAGCAAATCCTTTCAATCAAACTTATGCATGTCTACCTTTGGCAGTAGTGTTTAAGACTCAAAATTATTTCTAGTCATGGGTTGAGGCTGTGTTGCATTTGGATCAAGGTTGGGCTACCTCTTAGATCCACCTTGAGTTTTTTTACGATACTAACTTGTTATTGACCAAAGCTATGAGAGTAGCCAATTGCTAATTGATGTTCTACATATTCTCATCAAGAAGTCACACTTTGTCATCCAGTGAATAAAACATCATATCATAATTCCCACCTAATTTGAACTTTGATATTGTCTCTTATTTTCTAAGATTTTCCCATTGGCATGCATGGATTTTTGCACTAACCTCTAGTTCATGGTCCTGTCATGTTGAGGCTTAATAATACAAAATTTGATTTTCACCTTTGACCAAACTTTTATGGGACTATTTCAAAATGATGACTACCCCAAATCAAATAATTAAACAAACTGCCAATGAATTATGTGAGCTTTTTGAAAATGTAAATAAATTAGAAGAATTTTAAAAATTGTGGTCTGTAGAGCAAATTTTTGAAAAACTCTAAAATCACAATAACTCACTGAAAAATGTTCACATCAAGCTAAAAACTAGACTGTATCTTATTTGAATAACTATCCAATTTTCCTTAAAATATTGTATAAAAATTCACAACTGTCCAAAGTTTACAAGTTATAGGTGATTCTTCAAAAGTAGGGTTTGAACCACACTTTTGATGAAATGGAAGCTTTGATACCACTTGTATTGAAATTACTAAATCTCTAAAGTAAAATCTCAACAATAAACCACAATATGATTTAAAGAATAGAAATATATTGAAATATATGACCAAACAACTTTGAAGGGGAAACCTCCACAACCTTACAATAAGAATAAAATTCACAATATGATGATTCAATACTAACCTCTACCTCCTAAGTATACCCTACTTAGGCTACAAATACTCGATAGGCTAACCCAACCACCCATATGAAGATATATAGATATATAAATTATCATATTACCAATTTAAAAATTATGCTATACACAAGTCAACCATGTATATCCCAATACAAGCCATAGGGCAAAGGCATAACAATATACCAAACATGTTATACTTTGAGAACTTGTAACAAAAAATGTATATGTGAAATTGACCTTGAAAAGGATAACGTCTATGTCATATTTTTATTTGTTCTTTTTTCTATTTTGAGTGGTTAATTAACCATATTGGTAATGCATTTTAGCATTCTATGACAACTATTTTTTTTAACACACACTAACCATCATAATATCAAAATTTTATTGAACTATTATACAAAAAATTCTATTGCTTCTTTTTTGGTGCAGTATAAATTATTGTATGGACCATATCAAGGTGAAAATACACACCACAAAGAAAAATTATCAGTTTCTCTTTCACAATATTTGAAAGGGTACTCACTAAGTTAGAGTTTTCCTGTTATAGTTCTCTCACAGTTGATAAGGGATGGGTATGGGTACATGGAGATGAGTACGAGAGTTCTCAAAAATATGAGATATGTACTTATAGAAAATAAGTATGTGTATATATAAATACATATGAAACTTAGGGAAAAAAAAGATTATACAACCTAATATAGCTTAAGATAAATATTTATGACTTTTGAAAGTAAACAAATTAGATGTTGACAAAAGATGAGAGTAATTAACATGATATTAATCTTTGATATATCATCATATCTAGGTTCAAGAGTATAAAAATATACAAATATTAAAATTTTAAATGTAAATATTTGAGATGAGTTCCAATGTCTAAGATGCATCTCTAGTGGTAGGAGACGAGTCTCCATGCAACATTGAGCTCTCTATTGCATCAACTTTAGGTACCTTTTTCCTAAATCAAAGAACAATGATATTAGGGTTATTAATCATGCAAAAAATATATGTATGATGTGTTCAAGCTAGGAATCAATGCCATCAAGATACATCTTATAGCTTTGATCAAGTTCACCCCATGCAAGATTCATTTCATTTCAAGAAAGCATACCTAACATGTTATACTCTAAGAACTAGATGCATGAAATGTATATGTTAATCTCAAATGTAAATGTTAATTTCCCATCCTCGAAAAGGATAACAACTATGTCATATTTTTTATATTTTTGTGTGGTTAATCAACCATTTTGGCAAGCAATTTAGCATTCTTCGAGTCATCTTTCATATAGTACAAAATCTATTCAATTATTACACAATGCATTAAAATTTTTTGATTCACATTTAGTGCAACAAAGAAATATTATTAATATTCTTGCATACTTTTTAATAAGGAGCACGAGTAAACATAAGAATTATAATATGCATCATTATAAAATACACTCTCAGATGGCATGACACTTTGTGAGTTAATAGAAGCATGGTAAGGATATGTGTAAGCAAACACACGTTAACCATCATTATATCACTAAACTTGTTTGTTAGTGAATGCCAATATTTTATTGAACTGTTGTACCAAAACTTCCATTGTTGATTTTTGGCTGCAAGTTAAATAATGCTACATGTTTATCTTGTAATATATGATATCCCCAAGTGTACCACATAGTAGTACATATAGGTCCTCAACTTATTTGTAAATTTTCTTGAATTCCTACCTTGATAGGGAAACCAAATAATGACCAGTTTTAGATTGATAGAAATAAACTTAGGGTTATGAGGCAAAAAGGGGTCCACATTACCACCAACAATAGGGGGATGGGCAAACAATTGCCTTTCAATGCTACCTAATTCAACCAAATGGGGCTTAGCCTTCTCTTTGATAAATTCTTTAACCGATTGAAGGGTAGCTCAAAGGCTGCAAGTGATCTAATATTATTAAATTCATTAAGAAACATGGCTTTGTTATAGATTGTATGGCTTCGTAGAGTTCGATTAGGTTCTGAGGTTAATGTGGAATCGAATAGAAGAATAATATAAGAAATAGAATGACACCACTAGAACACACAATCTAAATTCTTGATACTAAAAAAAAATTACTCGCTTCAAGAAAGGGAGTTTATACGAAAATATTGTAGTTTATCATATTATAAAACACACAATAATATTATAGTTATATATCAGCTTTAAAACTAGATTACCAACTAAAAATTAATGGGTAGCCATTAGTGGTAAGCTACATATCTAGTTGAAGTTTTGAAAGCAAAACATAGCATTCAACCTAGTTAAAAAAATACTAATAGAAACATACAACTCAATATAATGATCTGCCGAAAGAGGATAGATCTCAATTATAGTAGTGAATATATAGAAATAATATGAAAAATAGCAATAAAACAGTGATCATTTATGGCATACCCCCTATAAAAAATCCCCAAAAGAGCTAATCACATCCAACAAGAATATAAATAAACATCATGATGAAAAGGAATAATAGAATGGTCATCCTCATCACCATTAGTTTAATGAAGCTTCAAAATTGAATAATACCCAGCTTCATGAGAAAACCATAAACACCCAACTTGAACCAACTCCTCCATAAATAAATTGGTAAAGAGTCACTTCCTTTAAATTGCAAGAGTCTCTCTATCTTGAGAATCTTGATTGATCATATCATATAACATGCGAGAATGTGATTGACAAAAGTAGATAGACCATTCTTTATTCTTAAGATATCAACATTCTGAATGTGATTGTAAAGGGTGTTAAATGCCTCTTCCTTACAATTACATTATGATTCAATGTCACAATGATAGTGCAAGAGTCTTTAGATCCACAATATCTTTTGAAATGTTTTTAAAATTCCTTCCTTTGAAATGAAACCAGATCATGATCAATTTTAGGTCAAGAATACCAATTTTGAGGTTATGAGGTAGAGGGGTCCACATTATCAACAATAGTAGGTGTACATGCAAAATAATGCATTTTAATTGAAAATGGCTTTACCTCATCTTCGATAGATGCCTTAATTGATTGAACAGTGGTCCGAAGGCTACCATTGATCTGAGATTTATAAAATTTATCAATAACCACCACATTATTATATATTGATATGCCTTCATCAAGTTTGATGTGGGTCCAAGGGTTATGTATAATTGATATGAGGAATAACAAAGGCAATAGATTTTGTATCAAACTAAACTAATGTTTTGATATTTTTCAGGAAATCAACGAATTACATAGAGGGAGTTAGCCTATGAATACCGAGATTGATTTCTATTTAGACCATTTGGTGCATATTGTTAATTGCACTATCATCTATCTTGCATCTTTTCTATCTCCAACATCATTGATCACATAAACTTAGAATTTTCCTTGGCCAACTATGGGTATGTTCCCACCAATTACTATTAGAGCAAAACCACCATATTCTAGAAGGTTATAGAAATTGTCTTTGTTCTCTTTTAGGAGTGAAAACATAGGATCACATTATTTTCAAGTGTATCATTATTTGTATGAGACTCAAGATATTCCTTTTATAATTTTTTTCATATCGGTGGTGCTTATTCATGTTAGTCTATGAATACCAAGATTGATTTTTATTTAGATCATTTGTTGAATATTTTTAATCACTCAATCATCTATCTTGCCTGTCTCCAACATCATTGATCACATAACCTAAAGATTTTCCTTATCCAATTGTGGTTATGTTCCCTACCAACTACTATCAGAGCAAAACCACCATATTCTAGGAGGTTATAGGAGGAGTTGTCTTTATTCTCTTCTAGGATTGTAAACAAAGGATCAATTTATTTTTAGGTGTGTCATTGTTTATATGAGACTCAAGATGTTCTTTTGCTACCTTATTTCATACTAGAGGTGCTTATCCCTTTATATTCAAGAGTCTATCACTTTTAGATGTTGATATTTTCATGGGACTCATAAAACCATCAAACTAATTCCATTATTTTCCATGTTCAAGTCATTTAAGGTGTCAAGTACCCTTGGGGTACAACAATCCCACACAAACATAGAGATAGGTAAGTGAAACAATGTCCCTTTTTGCACACTACCAACAAGGTACCCTAGAGCTCATTCTTACCCAAGGTATGGTGGGTTAACCTCTCTCTAGTGTAAAGGACCAACTTGTTTTTTCATTTTTTGTCAAGCGTGCATTAGTAGTTTTTTTAATGTTCCACCATGTACCCATTTGGGGAAGTGAGAAAATGTGGGTGGGAGGGGGCATGGTGATAATTGGGGATTTATATAAGTGCCTCCCAAATTATATGATAATGGAGATGGTTGAATAATAAAATTAAATAATATAAAAATTCTAAAAACTTACAACTTACAAGGTAAAATATTATTAACAGTAGACAAACTCGAACTAATCATTGATATTCTCATTAGTGGTGGTAGAAAAAATGTTTTAATTTTTTCTAGTGCTTTGAGTGGTATACATTTTTTTTTAATTTTAAAATTTATCACTAAGTTATGCTCATTTTTTTAGAGCTCCAAGTGGGACCCCTATGGGGAGACCCCCGAATTTCTCCCTATGGGATAGCAAAAAAGGTGTAGTGGGAGTCCCTCAATCATCCTTTATCAAAGGAAATCACTTGTGGTCATCCTTGTTGCTTCTCCTTCCTCATCGTGACATGCTTCTTAGGGTACCAATCAAACACATGTTCTCTCTACCTCTATAGGATAATCAACCATGGATGTGCTAATAGATTCTAGGGGCATACTCTGCTTCCTCCTAAAATGGTCTATTTAGACCCTTTTAGCCAAGGTTATTCTCATATATGTATTGACCCTTTTGTTGTGATCAATGATGAATTTGTTGGTCCTTCATTTCTCATCTTTGATATAGATTATACCTAAATTTTATCTTCAACCTTAGTATCTAGGTTCAGTCGCCATCAATGCCCTTCACACTATTTCATTAAAAAGCATTGCTTTCCATGTTTGTTTGTATATGTATGATAAGGATTTTATCTTTTCCAACTTACCCAGGTTTTACCTATTTTGGGTTACCCAGTCTATTTAGGGTCCTTTGTTGGTCTTAGTTTCAATTACATTTTTAGCTACTAAGTTTTTTTTTAACAGTCTTACTTTGCCATTGTAACTTGTGATATCAATTCTGATTGACTTAATTTGGTAATTTATGGATATCAATATAGCTTCTTTATTTCCAAGTTCAAGTATCTTTTTTAATGCCACTTATGTTTGATAGTCAAGTTTTCACTATTTTTTTATGGCATTTTGTTATTACTTTAAATATTTTTATAACACTTCCCAGGGGCAGGAGGCTTAGTTGGTTTGCTCCAGTCACCTTTTTTTTTAGTTGATTATATATTCATATTATTTATCATCTAAAAAAATAATCTTGACTAATGAAAAATAAATCACTTAAGATAAGAAAATGTGAGGAATGCCAACTGGTACTGATCTATACAAACACAAGTCAGAATACATGTTTACTTGTTTTGGGCTAACTCATTGTATTTAGGGTCTTTCATTGGTCTTAGTGTCAATTTATTTTTTAGTTCTTAAAGTATTTTTAACACTCCTTGTTATAACTTGTGATATCAAGTGTGATTGACTTAATTTGGTCATTTATGGATATTAATATATTTCTTTCTTTCCAAGTTCAAGTTTTAAGTATCTTTTGTGCTACAACTTATGTTTGATAGTTGGGTTTTAATTATTTCTTGTGGCATTTTGTTATTACTTCAAATATTTTTATAACCCTGCCCATAGGGTAGGAGGTTTAGTTTGTCAGTCCAATTGACTTTCTTTTTTTAACTAATTATATTCTTATAATTTGTTGTCTAACAAAATAATCTTGTAAAATGAAAAAAATCACTTAATACGAGAACATGCAAGCCAATTAATACTAATCTAGACAAGATCATAAGTCAGAATACATGTTATAAGCAAATTTCTTTGGCCTTAGATGTTAAGGATTGTAGGGGAGTGCTTAGCTTCCTCGTAGGATTATTTAACTTACCCCCTTTAGTTATAGACACTACTTGATGAGCATTATTAGATCATACATTGGCCCTTTCACAATGATAGATGATGACACAACTGATTCCTTTGTCCTAGGTATGGTTAGTGATATTTAATTGAGCTCATCAACCCATGCTCTTTGGGGGTTCTTGCTTCCCCCACATGGCTATTTGTATTGGTACCCTAATCACATGGGTTGAACTTATTATTCATTTATTATCAGTGATTTTATTTTTTTAATAATTGAATTGTTGTTCCTAGGTTTATTTTACTTTAGCATTTTCTATTGTAATTGGTTTTATTCTCAAGTCTAATTGGTTGTTCTTTCTATCCTTTTATTTTGAGATCTCTCTCTCTCTCTCTCTCTCTCTCTCTCTCTCTCTCTCTCTCTCTCTCTCTCTCTCTCTCTCTCTCTCTCTCTCTTTATTTCTTTCTATCTCTCTTTCTCTGTCTTTATTTCATTCTCTTTCTATCTTTCTCTTTGTTTCTTTCATTCCCTCCTTATCTCTTTATTTCTATCTATCTGTCTCTCTCTTTCTTTCTTTATTTCTTTCTTTGTCTTTCTTTGTCTTTATCTTTCTCTTTCTCCTTCTCTCTATGTATCTCTCTCTCACATAATCCATATCTCTCATTCTCTCCTTTATTTCTCTCCTTTTTTGTCTCTTTCTCTCTCTTTTGATTTCTCTCTTTTTCTTTTGAGATTGTTGGAAATTTGAGTTATTGATGTCAAAGGATGAATGTGATATCATGCATTAATGACAAAGGATGAGTTGAATAGACTTATGGAGTAACTCAGGTTTGTGAAAAACTTCTACTTATAAAATAAGTAAAGTAGTCTTGAGAACCCGAATGGGTCTTGTAGTGCAAATCGGGATTCCAGAATAACTTTACTTCTCTCAACTTTATAAGTTAAGTCATCCCAAGAACTTGAATGGGTCTATATTGTTAATCAGGTTTATGTAATGACTTTACTTGTCTCATTTTTATAATTCAAGTTGTCTCAAGAACCCGAAAGGGTCTAGAAGAGTTGATCAGGGTTTCAGAAGCACTTTACTTTCATGTTTATAAGATAAGAAATGTGGAAAACCTGAATGGGTCAAGGAAGAGATAATCAAGATTTTGAAGTGACTTTAATTCTCTCATGTTTATGAGTTAAGCAATGTGGAAACCCAAAATGGGTCTAGGTGAGTTGATCAGAATTTTGCAGTAACTTTACTTAGTTTATTTTAATAAGTTAAGCAAAGTTAAAAACTTGAATGGGTCGGGAAGAGTTGATCAGGTTTATAAGATGACTTTACTTCTTCCAAGTTTATAAGTCATGCTAAATGAAGAATTTGAAATGGTCTTGAATAATTCTTTCAAAAAAATTGGCAAAGACAATTCTTTTAGAAATATTGGCAAGGAAAAATCTTTCAGACAAAAAACCCACAAAAATTGTTTTGAAGGGCATGTAGACACCTGCAAGAAAGTCAAAGGGTAGTGGGCCATTTCAGAAAAGTTGAAGGGTAGTTTGCAAAAATTTGAAGGGTATGTGGACCATTTCAAAAAAGTCAAAGGGCACTTCTCAAGATGTCTTGAGAGCAAGTGAACCATTCAAGAAAGCCAAAGGGCACTTCTCAAGAAGTCTGAAGGGCAAGTGGACCATTCAGAAAAGCCAAAGGGTAGTCCACAAAAATTTTGAAGGGTAAGTGGACCATTTCAAAAATTCCAAAGGGTATGAGGACCATTCAAGACTTCTGAAGGGACTATTACAAAAAATTTGAAGGGTATGTGGACCTTTACAAAAAAGCTGAAGGGTACATTTGTAAAGCCTTGAAGGGTATGTGTCCTAAACAAAAGTGTTGAAGGGGACCCAGACAAAAATTCCATAGAAATTATCCTGAAGGAGACCCGAACAAAAAGTCCATAGAAATTATCTCGAAGGAGACATGTTAAATTTCAAGCAAGTCTAAAGAGATCGACAAAGGGGAAGTATCTCAAAGATGCTAAAAGAAGTGAGATGAAGTAAAAATGTCAAAGGTAAATGATCTAGTCAACATAAAGACAAACATCTTTGATGATCCAATGACACACGCAAGTTAGGACTAAGAAGATCTAATGGAGCAAGTGGATCCAAAGCCTTAAAAGTGCTTGAAGGTTAATACACAGTGGCAAAGTTAAAGACCAAGCAAGTCCGGTAAGATCTATTAGAGTGAAAGCTCTCATGAATGCTATGACAAATGAGATATAGTCAAATATGTCAAAGATTAATGTCTGATTAAATTTATGGATCAAACATATTCAAATAAATTGAAAGGAGTGAAAGTGAACCAATCATATAGAAAATATCAAGATGAAAGAAATATCTTGATGGTTAATGCAAGAGAGATCGAAGGTTCTATTTTAAAATGGAAATATCTAATGGTTTAAGATAGATAGTGATTAGAACCAAAGACAAGATGAATAATCCTAGATTAAATACATGACCAGATAGATGGTAAACTCAAGTCTACATGGAGATCAAGATAAATCCTTGATTAAATAAGTGATGCATTTATGACCAAAATCTAGCAGTTGTCAAAGATAGAAATGAGAATAGACAATTATTTTATGATACATGAAATGAGACATGGGAAAGAGCATAAGTCAAAATTGATTTTAATGAGAATCAATTAATTACAATTGAAGTGTGAATGTAATTGGAGAGAGAAAACCCTAAGATTCATTGTCTATACATATATGACATCTTAAATAGTGTAATGTGCTTTTTGTCATCACTATTACTACTGCCATCACAATTTTGAGAGTGAGTCAAAGGCTGTCCATTAGAGACATGCAAATTGTGAAAAATGTTTTCAATTAAAGACATACATAGACAAATTAAAAGGTAAAATAAAAAAGGGAGAATGAAGCATGTCTGAATAGAACATATCCAGACATACACAGATAAAGAAAATGGGATACCACTGATGTTATTGAAACTAAAAAGTGCCATAGAATGAAAGATAGATAGACACAGAGTGAAGCAAAGAGGAATAAAGAACACATAGAAAATGTGCAGATATTGAGTAGAGATAAAGAAACATCACATAGAGAATACACAGAGAGTGAGAAATTACAAACTAGACTTGTAACAAAGAAACTGAACTAGATTCATTTGTAAATCTATCTTGCATGCTAGAGTTATAGCTCCCTAGTTTTGATTGGTTGGTGCCATCAGATATACTGAGTTGGTGCTCAGTTAGGGGATTTGATTCTATTTAGGGTTGGTGCCCTTAAATCTTGTAAGCAATAAGGTTAAACTGAGTTGGTGCTTAATTAGGGGATTGGTGTTTCCTAAGGATAGGTGTCCTTAAATGTAACCAGTGTGGTATTTCTAGTGAGGTGATTTAACTATGAGGCTAGATTAGAATATTAGATTTAGCTAATCTAGAATTTTCTCAAATTAGCAACCCTTTATTATAGATGCACGTCCATAATTCTTAAAAAACCATTCAAATCTAAGACTTAGATCAAACAATTGAGAGAGAAGCTGTTGGGATATGAATAACCGGAAGCACACAATTGATTACCAAGCAACTTAATATGCGGAAATAAACCAGAATACACAAGTAACTAGAATTCAAAAATAACACATGATATGAGAGACAATACACAACTTGTATTAAAACTCTTTCAGAAAGAAATACAACAAAGAAGGCTGCCATAGTTCTTCTTCCTTACACACCTCTAGGGCTCCCACACCTCTAGGGCATAAACAGTAAATCTTCCCTCAAAGCTCTCTCTTAGGTCCCAACACCCAACTCAAACACAGAGTTGGTGTTCACCTTATACCTTTGCTCCACGCACACCACAAGTGCTCCACGCACTCCACAAGTACAAACACGTACTCCAAGTAGATCCCACTTGATTCTGCTCCCTATTGTGTTGCTATCCTATCTGATCTTGCACACCTAAAAATCAACCTGGTTTTGCACACCTGTGAACCTTGACCTTGCACACACATACCCTAAAAATGAATGATCTTACTTACCCATGCAGATCTCCTATAGAGGCCATGCTCATCTGATGACCAAGATCATACATACATGAAGAACCCTGTTGATTCTCCAATCCAGCACCCACACCTGGTACTGTGGCACTAGGAGGAACACACCATTGCTCTCTTCTCTCTGAAGGAGCTTATTTGCTCTCTTACTCTCTAGCACTAGTTTACAATACAACCATGAGTCTATTATATATATCTCATGCAAACAATAATTAGACATCTAATACAATAATTAGATCCATAGCTCTCAGTCTAAAATTAGCTCTAAACATACAAACACTTGGTTCGTCAACCAACTGCTCGTAATATACTCGTAGCTCGAACCACAGGTGACCGATGTCGGTCCCTATCTGCCTGGGGTCGCCGATGCTGGCTGACTTCTGACTGACGTTAGTTGCTTCCTGTCTCCTCCCTGTCGACATCAGTTGGCCTGACCAACGCCAGTGTCTATGACACTCCGCAACTCTTCTATAACCTCCTCCATGTCTGCATCAGTGAAGCTTTTAGCTCCACAACCTAACAATCTCCCACTTGGAGATAAACAACTGCACTGTGCCTATACCTGTACCCCATCTAATTTGTTTCTTGGCTTGTATCCCTCTTCAAGCTCAATCTTGAAGACAACCCACCACACAACCTGTGATGTCCCTCCTATCATCTGAGTACCCTGCCGCATCCGTGTCTACAAATCCATGTAGTGAAGTCCTGACCCTGAATAGCATGAATCCCTACTGCTGGTCCCTCTCAAATACCTGAGAACCCACTTCTCTGAATTGGCTCCTAACTCTCTGACAACACCCAACGCTTGGGCAAACTCAGGCCTATACCAGACCTCATGTGATTTCAGACACTGAACTGTCCAGCCCTTAGTGTCCTCCGATTCTGCATCCTTAAAACTCGCCAACACCTGATTCACATCAGCTCTCACTAGAGACAAAATCAACTTGTGATCTCCCATGTCCCCCATGCCAAAGAATTTTGTTGCTCCAAATTCTTCATAGCAAACCACTAAACTAATCTTACCCTTAGCTTAGCAAAACCCTGTATGTACAAACCTACTAGCAAACATACCATCCACATACAGTAACAGGATAATGTCATGACCATCATCCCCCCAGTAAGACAAACCACAGTAGTTACCCTGACATTGACTAAAGTCATGCTTTGTCATCCCCCTGTCAAAACTTGTACCACTGTCCTACAGCTTCCTCAAGACCATATGCCTTGGTCTTTCATCTCACATGTCTGTTCTCTCTATTCTTCAACTAAGGTATCCATTCATCTCTGTGCTTTCTTCCCGCTGGCAACCCTACCAAATCTCCCGCTTGGTTTTGCAAACTCTCCATGCCATGCTCCCACTGTTTCCTGGATCCTTCCTGCTCTGCAGTCAGCAACAAGTATAAAGAAGAGGAATAATGAATTTGAGGCTTACTTACCATCTTCAGTCCTCCATATGGGCATTTGAGACTCCTTGACAGCTTGTTGTCCACCCAAAATCTGTTACAGTAACCGACCTCAGTCACCACACAGTCTGCATCCAATTGACGCTGGTTCCATGCGCCTGTCCTGACTACCAACCATGCCGACGTCGGTGTCCTCATGCTGCCAACGTCGGTCTTACCTACTGCCGCCTCCAGTTTTCCTGCCGACACCGGTACCTATGTTTGCCTATGAGTGATGACTTTTTCCCCGCGAGCTCCTTTGAATCAAGTCCCATGTCCAAACTGCCCTGCACAAAAGTATCCAGCCCCATCCACTGGTCTCTGTCCGCCATCTCCTCCATAAACACCAAGGATTTCCAATTCTTAAGCCTGTCAAATATATCAGTCTTCCTCTTAAGAACGTGCATCTCCTTCCTGCTCATGTGACCAAGCCTACAAAGCCACATCTCTGCAATAAAAGAAGAATCAGTAATATAAACAAGTAGATAAAGAGTACCTATTTTCTTACCACCAGCTAATTCAAGTGCATCCGCTATGAGAGTTCTTGTGCATCTCTCATCACCCAACCTTTCTAAAGAAATTAACCATATCTCCAAACCTGGGACCTGCATGACCTCCTTCAACACCCATGTGTTGGCCACCTGTGATTTCAGCTTCACTTCCCCTTTGCCAATTCTTTGGCAAGGCTCACCAGCTCCTCTCCCTGGGGCTGCATAGAAAGAGGCAACATAATCTGTTATCCAAGATTCAACTTTATCCAAGAAACCTCCTAAAGCATCCTGTGCAACAACACCTGCAACATCTGCATCTTCAGTTCCTTCATGCTGATCTGCTACCAACCAACAATATTATTTTACCTACTCTTTCTTTCCATAGGACCGTTGGTGACCATCTGTGCTTTTCAAATCCTCCATTCTTAGCTTACTTTGATCTGCCATTGCTCTACTCCCACTCGATCAGAATCCCTTGAGAGTGACCTGTAACCAAACACAAAACCTGCTCCCTGCAACCTTAGCTTTGATACCACGTGTTAGGATATGAATAACCAGAAGCACACAATTGATTACCAAACAACTTAATATGCAAAAATAAACCAGAATACACAAGTAACTAGAATTCAGAAATAACACATGATATGAGAGACAATACACAACTTGTATTAAAACTCTTTCAGAAGGAAATACAACAAAGAAGGCTGCCACAGTTCTTCTTCCTTACACACCTCTAGGGCATAAACAATAAATCTTCCCTCAAATCTCTCTCTTAGGTCCCAACACCCAACTCAAACATAGAGTTGGTGTTCACCTTATACCTGTGCTCCACACACACCACAAGTGCTCCACGCACTCCACAAGTACACACACGTACTCCAAGTAGATCCCACCTGATTCTACTCCCTATTGTGTTGCTATCCTATATGATCTTGCACACCTACAAATCAACCTGGTTCTGCACACTTGTGAACCTTGACCTTGCACACACATACCCTACAAATCAATGATCTTACTTACCCATGCAGATCTCCTATAGAGGCCATGCTCACCTGATGACCAAGATCATACATACATGAAGAACCCTGTTGATTCTCCAATCTAGCACCCACACCTGGTATTGTGGCACTAGGAGGAACACACCATTGCTCTCTTCTCTCTGAAGGAGCTTATTTTCTCTCTTACTCTCTAGCACTAGTTTACAATACAACCATGAGTCTATTATATAGATCTCATGCAAACAATAATTAGACATCTAATACAATAATTAGATCCGTATCTCTCAGTCTAAAATTAACTTTAAACATGCAAACACTTGGTTCGTCAACCAACTGCCCGTAATATACTCGTAGCTCGAACCACAGGTGATCGACGTCGGTTCCTATCTGCCTGGGGTCACTGACGCCGGCTGACTTCTGACCGACATCAGTTGCTTCCTGTCTCCTCCCTGCCGACATCAGTTGGCCTGACCGATGCCGGTGTCTGTGACACTCGGCAACTCTTCTGCAACCTCCTCCATGTCTGCATTAGTAAAGCTTTTAGCTCCACAACCTAACAGAAGCCATAATGACAATTCACACAAACAATTGTGACTAACTTTATAATATTCCCTACTTGTATTAAATTGTTTGAAAAGTTACAATGTAGTTTTTAGATCTTATAAATCTCTCCCTTTTTTACAATAGATAGTGCTCCTTTTATAGGTTTCAAGGAAGCATGTCTGTTAGTTACATTGATTGACAAGTGTATAAGTAAGGACAACTATCCTTTTAAAAATTTCCTTAAAATACACTAAACTTTCCAAAATAAACTGAATTCTAGGCAACATGTGAAAAAAATGCACGTGCCTTTACAAAGAATATTCCAAAATTCAAATGGAACAAGAAACTTTTAGCTCATTAGCGGGCCCTGGGTTAATATTGTTGCTTGCTTTTATTGAAGGATCTTTAGCTTATAGTGTTGGTCACTGATAAAATAAAGATCAATCACAGGCTTCAAGAAAAGCTCCTAAAAGTTGAGATGCCTACTCTGAAAGTGACTGAATCATCAGTTAGAGTTAGGTTTAATCTAGAGTCTGCCAGCATGGAGTGAGTAATTGAGAAAAAAGCCATGGTAGGAAGTAAAGAGTTCACTGTAATATTCCCAAATGTCTACCAACAACAAATCATAACTTCCCAAGATATCAATGTAGCCAAGAAAGAGATGATTGAATATATGATATCAACATTTGAGAAAGAGATCGCTGACCAAATAGGAGATCATTTCCAAGGAGTAACAACAACAAAGGGATCAAAACTATTAGAAAGAATGCAACTATTTACTAAGGAGATCGCCATACTAAACAACAATAATTAATTAAGGAGATCACTACATTAAAACAATAGTCTTTAAAATAACATTAGTTCTTTATTAATTATTTCATTAATGTGTTAATAACATTCTTTCAAAGGAAGGACCCACCCTTGCAGAAGTCACACCTCTTCGTGTAAAGTTGAGGGTATAAATAAACATTTGGGAATGGAAGGAAAGCATCAAATTAAATTCTATCATTCAAACATTCAAGTGCAATTATGTGATTTATTATTCTATTCAAAGATGAAAACCTTTGATAAAAAATCCAAGGATGAAAACCCTTGTGATAATTATTGTAATAATCGAAGGATGAAAACCCTTCAATAATTTAATTGTATTATACAAAATTATTATTCAAATATAAAGTCATATTTTATTAAAATAAAAATAAAATACTCATAAATTCCATTTTATCAAATAATATTCTATTTAGGAATATTATAGTGATATCAGAGCTCTCATCCTGTCATCCTGTGGAAATGGAATTCGTATGCAAAATAAATTAATATTATGAAAGAATAATTAAAACAAAGAAAGTAAATCAACCAATGAAGGAAATGGAAAACAATATGGAAAATAAGAATGGAAATGATAAATGGATTGATAAACTCATCCAAGGCTAGGAATAACTGGCTTACACCATGAATCAATTAGCTCTTGTAATGCAATCTACGTCAAATCATGGATATCAAAATAATGGAAATAGTCATTCTAACACTAGCCATAATCAAATATTTCATAAAACAACTGTGAGCTCTTCAAATAGACCCTTTCAACCAAAATTTATTGTAAGAAGGGAATCAAGTATAGAAGAGGAATCCCAAACATCATTTGGAGATGACTTTACAATAGACTTCGAAGAATATCGAGCCCTTTCAGATGAATTACGAAGTGAAATTTCACTCAAAAAATTCATGGACATAAAAATAAAATATAATAGCACCAGAACAGAGCATAAACCCCAAAATAATCAAAAATATGTTCAACATGCATTGGGGAAATTAAACCTGGCAACTTTTGATGGCTCTAATAAATACATGATTTGACCATAGATCCCAAAATTATATACCTATTTATCTCTTCAACCCATGATGGAAAAGAAGCAATCAAATTCGTAACCCTTCATCTTGAAGGTATTGCTCATGAATGGTGGTACCATGGGTGGATTATGCAAGGGCACAATCTTATTATATCTTATGATGAATTTACAAAAAGATTGATAGAAAGATTCGATAGAATTGACCCTAAAATCCATTTTAGGGAATTAGCATTAAAAAAACAAAATAGCAATGTGGAAGAATTTCAAAGACTCTCTATGATGGTTCCCAATATTACAAAAAAGAGACTTATAGTATTATTCATGGAAGGATTGATCGAACCACTTAAAGTTTTAGTCAAAGCTTTTAATTCTCTCACCCTCCAAGAAACAATTAAAAAGGCATTAAATTTGGAAACTTCAACATCGAGGAATAAAATTGTGCCATTTGTATAGCCATAGATAACTAATAATGGAAAACCATGAACCATGCCGTCAAGGCATTAAGGGACAATACCCTATAGTCAACAAAGAAAAGCACTTACATCTAGAGGATTCCAATCAAACAACCCACTTAAAATGGGAAAATAAGTAGAAACAAGAAATGATTTAAAGAGGAAAAATCTATGCTTTACGTGTAAAGATCCTTGGGGACTAGGTCATTGTTGTTTGGGAAAAGGACAAGTCCATTACATTGAAGTTATTTCAGATGGGGAACCCGACAAAGAAGAAATAGAAGTTGAAGAAACTATACCTGAACCTAAAGAAGGTAAAAAACATAGGGAAGTACTCTTGTGACATTATCTGGAGCACTAAGGTACCATCCCTTTAGAGTAAGAGGAAGTCTTTAAGGCCAAAAAATCACCATATTAACAGATAGTAGGGCCACTCACAATTTCATCAATGAAGGATTGCTGACAAATATAGGTTTAAAAACAAAAGATTTCCAAGGTTTTAAGGTAACTGTTGCAAACAATTTTACCATACCATGCACTCGAAGAATCCCACTACTCCATCTCACTTTGGAAAGGCACAAATTAATGATGATTTCTATGTGGTGGGTATTGGTGAAATAGACTTGGTATTAGGTGTGCAATGGTTACATTCCTTAGGGGAATTTACCCAAAACTATCAAACCATGGAATTAAAATTTAAAGCAAATAGAAAAGAAATAGTCTTTCAAGGTATGGCTAATGCCCCCCCCCAAGTGATTACCGCCAAGAGAATGGAATGAACATTTAGGAAGAACCAAGTGTCATGGGCCACACAATGTTTTGTAAGCTCTACAAAATCATAACCACAGAATCATCATGTCGATATTCAACCCATACTTAATAAACATGCTAAAGTTTTTGAAAATATCCCACATGGATTGCCATCTGATAGGGGATTTCAACATATCATTGACTTAGAAAATGGTATCCAACCGATAATAACCACACCTTACCACCATCCCAGAATTTATAAAGAAGAGATTGAAAAACCCATTAAAGAATTATTGGAGATGGGTCATATTAGACCAAGTTCAAGTCCTTTTGCCTCATCTGTGGTTTTAGTTAAGAAGAAAGATGGCACATTGAGAATGTGCATAGACTATCGATAATTAAATAAAAATATAAAAATAGATATCCAATACCATAAATTGATGAATTAATTAATGAGCTACATGGAGCTATTTATTTCTAAAAAATTGCTTTGAAATCGGGATATCATCAAATATGGATGCGAGATATCGATATTCAAAAAACAACATTTAGATGTCATTATGGGCATTTTGAATTCTTAGTCATGCCCTTCAAATTGACCAATGCTCTAGCCACCTTTCAATCATGCATGAATCATATATTTGGTCAACATTTGAGGAAATTTGTGTTAGTTTTCTTTGATGATATATTGATATATAGTATGTCATGGGAAGAACACCCAAGATGTTTAGACTTAGTGCTGGAAATTTTAGAGCAACAATCTCTTTTTGCCAAAATGTCTAAGTGCAAGTTTGGCATGACATAAATATTATACTTGGGACATATTATCAATAGACAAGGAGTGCATGTTGATAAAGATAAAATTTAAACAATATTAGATTGGCCTACTCCTACTAACACCACCCAATTAAGAGGATTCTTGGGATTATGTACTTATTATCAAAGATTTGTTAAGGGGTTTTATAGAATTACTGCCCCTTTAACTAATTTAACAAAAGAGGGAGCTTTTGAATGGTCTGAAATTTGTAAATCAACATTGGAGTAATTAATAAAGAAATTAGTTCATGTCTTGTATTGATGGTACCCAATTTTTCATTACACTTTGTGTTGGAATGCGACACTTTAGGAGAAGGAATCGGAGCTGTCCTAATGCAAAAAGGTCACCCTATTGCATTTTAAAGTAGGAAATTGAAATAACATGAGCGTAAGTATTCTACATATGATAAATAAATGTTGGAAATTATGCATGCATTGGTCAATTTTCGTCAATACTTGGTATGTGGAAAATTCATAGTAAGGATGAATTATAATAGCCTAAATTTTTTCTTGAGTCATAAGGATTTAAATGATAGACAACAAAAATGGGTAAGGTCATTCCAAGATTTTGATTTTGATATTGAATATGTAAAAGGGAAGAATAATGTTGTGGTGAATGCATTATCAAGAAAACCCTCCTTGTGTTTCATATCTACCATTACAGCTGATTGGAAAGTCCTTATAACAGCTAAATATGTTAAAAATGAATCTGCTAATGCAATTATTGAATTAAAAAATGATGATGAATGGTATAAAGTATTAGAAGATCTAATTTTTTATAAAAATAGAATCTTCTTGGTACTTAAATCCAAAATTAAACAGAAAATGTTAAAATCTATTCATGATAGTCCTTTGGTAGGTCATCTGGGTTATCTCAAAACATATAAATAAGTGAGAGAGTTATTATTTTAGAAAGGGCTTAAGATTGAATTTCTTAAGTATATTCAAGAAGGCCCTACTTGCCAATAAAATAAAATCAAGCATGAATTTTTAGTTGATTTATTGCAACCTTTGCCCATCCCTATTCACAAATGGGAGAGTATTTCAATGGATTTTATTACCGGATTGCCAATGGTTCAAGAGAAGAATTGCCTCTATGTGGTTATTGACCATTTAATGAAGTATGCTCATTTCTTTCCACTACCCATCAAGTATGATACACCTTTGGTGGCTAGGATATTATTTAGAGAGATATTCAAACTACATGGATTACCAAAAATCATTGCTAGTGATAGAGATTGCCGATTTATGAGTTCATTTTGGCAAGAACTCTTTCACTTAGCAGGTACCAAGTTGACCCCAAGCACGAGCTATCATCCACAAATAGATGGTCAATCTAAAGCTATCATTAAATGGATTGAAGGATATTTAAGGAATTATATTTTAGGGCAACAACATGTATCGATCAAATGGTTACACTTGGGATAATTTTACTATAATACTTCCTATCACATGTCAATTGGAATGTCACCTTTTAAAGCTTTATACAGGTATGATTCTCAATATTTTGTGAACTTAGTCATTCCAAATAGCAGAGTTCTAAGCGCTAAAGACTTAATTCAAGAAAGTCAAGATATCCTTAGAACTCTCAAGGATAATCTTCAACAAGCACAAAATCAACAAAATCTATATGTAGATTAACATAGAACAAAAAGGAGTTTTGAAGTTGGTGACTTGGCATATTTTCATTTACAACCCTACAATAAAAACTCTATCAAGCAAAGTGGCACTAAAAAACTCAACCCACATTTCTATGGACCGTATAAAGTCATATGGAAGATAGGGGCGGTTTCTTATGAGTTGGATTTACCTAGAAGTAGCTGAATACACAATGTTTTCCATGTATCATGCCTAAAAAGGGCACTCGATCAACATATTGTTCCTTCCATCAAGCTACCACCATTGAATGATGAAGGTAAGTTGATCTTAATTCCTGAATCCATCCTCGATGTGTGTGAAAAGAAGCTAAGGAATAGAAGTATCACCAAATATTTGATTCCTTAGAAAAATTTACATCTTGAAGATGCCACATGGAAGGAGCCTCAATCCTTGAACATCCTAACTTCCAATTGCTTGAGGACAAGCAATTTTGGGAGGCGAAAACTGTAATGTTCCCAAATGTCTGCCAACAACAAATAGTAACTTCCTAAGACATCAGCACAACCAAGAAGGAGATGACTGAATATATGATATCAATATTTGAGAAAGAGATCGTTACCCAAATAGGTGATTGTTTCCAAGGAGGAACAACAACAAAGAGATCGCGGCTATTAGGAGCATCACTATTTACTAAGGAGATTTCCATACTAAACAACAATAATTAATTAAGGAGATCGCTACATTAAAATAATAGTCTTTAAAATAACATTAGTTATATATTAATTATTTCATTAATGTGTTAATAGCATTCTTTCAAGGGAAGGACTCCACCCTTCCAGAAGTCACACCTCTTCATGTAAAGTTGAGGGTATAAATAAGCATTTGGGAATGGAAGGAAAGCGTCAAATTAAATTCTATCATTCAAACATTCAAGTACAATTATGTGCTTTATTATTCTATTTAAAGATGAAAACCTTTGATAGAAAATCTAAGGATGAAAACCCTTGTGATAATTATTATAATAATCGAAGGATGAAAACTCTTCAATAATTTAATTTTATTATACAAAATTATTATTCAAATATAACTTTATATTTTATTAAAATAAAAATAACATACTCATAAATTTCATTTTATCAAATAATATTTTGTTTAGGAATATTACATTCACTTTCTAGAAGGTTGAACCATTTGTCGACTTAACTCTAGTAGCTAGACAAAAACAAAGGTGGGATAAAATATTTGAGGAAAAGATCCTCAAAGTAGCTCAGGCTCAAAATGATCAATTGTAGACAATGATCAAGGGTCTACTCTAGGAAAACAATAATTTGAAGGAAGTTATTGTGTTGTCCATTCATGAGGACATGGTTAAAGAATTTGAGAATGTCATGATAGGGTTATTCGACCTTTTGAAAACAACTAGAGCAAAATAAAGGGAAATATGGATGCAAATCTTTAAAGCAACAGGGAAAGTTGGCCAATGGTAGGTTACCAACTCCCAAGTGAGGGAACTAATTAAGGCTCTGTCTAAAAATCCAGTCCCAGGTTTTAGGACTATTAACAAGGTACATCTAAATATGGCTATGGCCATATTGGTTGACAAAATTGATGCCCTGGATAGTTGGTATAAGGATATGGAAAGCCTTGTTATAGCCTTCAAGAAACTGGAAGACAAAATGTCTCATATCTTAGACAGTTTGACCAAAGAGCCCACAACCCTCAACCCATTGGGTCTCATAGGAGATGAAGAATTTAAACAAAGAACCTTACAATTCATGTAAGAAGTGAGAAAATAAAGAGAAAACCAAACAACTGAGGCTAATATCAAAGTCATGGGTTTACTTATTTCCTCTAAAGATAAAATAGGGGATGTCAGGGGCATCAAGCAAGCTATGGAAAAGATTAAGGACCTTAAGGACCTGGAATACTGTGGACATGAGCTTTTATTGAAGCCAGTGATTGTTCTTCAGTTTATCAGTGACCAACACTATAGGTTGAAGATCCTTCAATAAAATTAAGCAACAACATCAACCCAGGTCCCACCAGCCAACTAAAAGTGTTATGTTCCATTTGAATTTTGGAATATTCTTTGTAAAAGCATGTGCATTTTGTTAGCACATTGCCTAAAGATCATTTTATTTTGGAAAGTTTAGTTTATTTTAAGGAACTTTGTAAAAGGATATATGTCCTTATACACTTGTCAGTCGATGTAACTGACTGACATGTTTCCTTGAAACCTATAAAATGAGCATTATCTATTGTAAAAAAGGGAGAGTTCTAAGAGCCAAAAACTACATTGTAACTTTTAAAGTAATTTAATACAAGTAGGGAATACTGTAAGTTGGTCTCAATTGTTTGTGTGAATTGTCATTATGGCTTCTCTCTCAATTTTCTATTCTAAGTCTTAGATTTGAATGTATTTTTAAGAATTATAGACGTGCATCCATAATACAAGGTCGCTAATTTATGTAAATGCTAGATTAGCTTAATGTATTTAGGTTTACTTTGTTTCATTTTAATCTGCATAAGGATGTGCTATGTTATTTTATTGAAATAATAAATCTTTAAAGTAAAGCTAGTTCTTACTTGTATTCCTTCATATTATTTTTAGATACTTGCCTGGGGTATAGTGAGATTTGAGCTCATGATATTTCACATTATACATTGGTTGAATGCATGCTCAGTTGGAATTTAAACCTTGTCATGATGTTTGAGATAAATATCAATAATCACATAATTTCTTTCTACCCTACCTTTCCTTTTTATTTAAAAAAATAGATCACTGTAGCTTAAAATCATTGTAAATATTCATTCTTGAATAATCTTAGATTAGAGTTTGATCATAATTCATGTTGGGGATCAACCAACAATTTGATTACACTTATGAAAGCAATAAACCGCGAAATTAAATCAGATAGATAAGTAACTAGAATGATAAATAGCAAAGAACAAGAGATACAAGAAACCACCCTAAAAACTTGTATTAAACTCTTTACATAAGGAATACAATTGAAGAAACTTCTTTCTTCCACACCTCTCTCAGATGTACAGATCTCTCTCTCGATCTCTTTCCCTCAAGAGCTCTCTCTCTCTCTCAAGTACAATCAACTCCAACAACCTGGAATGATTCACCTATACAATTCTGTACTATTCTTCAACATTCAATACAATACAATAAGCTAAGAAGATCTATCCTACATATAGAATTAGGAATCTTGAGCATGCATTTACAACCAATAGTTAAGCCTCTTAAACAAGGGCTCTAAAAATAGTCTTACTAATAATAGAGACACGGACTTAATACTATGACTTAATCTCATCATGCAAACACTTGGTTCTGTCCTCAAAAATAGCTCTCTGGATGCACAGGTAACCGATGCCAGTTCTTGCTTGCTTACCTGTGACCAACGTCGGCTGATCCCTACCGATGCCGACGTCTCTTCAACTACTCCTGATCGACGTCGGTCGCTCCTGACCGATGCCGGTGACTGTGTAAACCTATAAACTATCAAATGCGCTCCTTGGTGAAGCTTTTAGGCTCCACACCTTAACAATCTCCCACTTGGAGATAAACAGCTGCACCAGTACCTGTACAGCAACATCTTCTAGCTCCTCCATCTTCAACTCAATCATGAAGACCAACAGAAGTTGAATGAAGATTCAACTTCTCCTTTGTAACTGGCTTGGTTAACATATCAGCAGGATTCTTATCTGTATGGATCTTATCTAGCTTCAACTCACCATCCTCCAATACCTATTTTATGAAGTGGTACCTAAGCTGTATATGCTTTGTTCTTGAATGAAAGGCTGAATTCTTAGCCAAATGAATTGCACTCTAACTATCACTATACAATCTACAACTCTCTTTCTCCTTTCCAAGCTCTTCCATGAACCATGTCATCCATACCATCTCTTTGCTAGCCTCTGTGGCTGCAATATACTCTACTTCTAAAGTTGACAAGGCAACAACCTTCTGCAACTTTGATATCCAGCTAACCGCCGTTCCACCTACAGTGAAAATATATCTTGTGGTGCTTCTTTTTCCATCCAAATCACCTACCATATCTGAATCTACATAACCATGTAGAGAAGTATCTGAACCTCCATAGCATAAATGCCTACTGCTGGTTCCTCTCAGATATCTAAGGATCCACTGAACTGCTTTCCAATGTTCCTTTCCTGGATTGGCCATATACTTACTTACAACTCCCACTGCTTGGGCAATATCCGGTCTAGTACACACCATTGCATACATTAAACTCCCTATTGAGGAGGAATATGGAACTTTACTCATGTACTCTACCTCATCATGTGAATTAGGACATTGTTCTTTACTCAACTTAAAATGTCCAGCCAAAGGTGTGCTTACCGGTTTTGCATCCTGCATATTGAACCATTTCAACACCTTGTTCACATAATCCTATTGAGACAAAATCAACCTATGATTTTTCCTGTCTCTCTTAATGCTCATGCCAAGAATTTTCTTTGCTGATCCCAAATTCTTCATGGCAAATGTGTGAGCTAATTTCACCTTAAGCTAAGAGATATCCTACATGTGTAATCCTGTAACCAGCATATCATCTATATACAACAACAGAATAATATATCTACCATTATCCAATCTCTTAAAATACACGCAATGGTCAGATTGACACCTACTATAGCCATGCTCAGTCATAAACCTGTCAAATCTCAAATACCACTGTCTAGGAGCTTGCTTGAGGCCATACAAGCTTTTCTTCAATCTGCACACTAACTTCTCCTTACCTTTGACCTCAAATCCTTACGACTGTTTCATGTATATTTCCTCATCCAAATCTCCATGAATAAACATTGTCTTCACATCAAGTTGCTCAAGATGCAAATCCTCAATAGCAACTAAAGACAATACAGTCCGTATAGAAGTCATTTTAACAACAGGAGAAAAAATCTCACCAAAATCAATACCTAGTTTTTGTGCAAATCCTTTCACTACCAACCTGGCCTTATATCTCATCTATCCATTCTCACCTTCCTTCAATCTGTAGGTCCATCTATTCTTCAGTGTCCTCTTACCAGCTGGCAACTCAACCAAATCCCATGTTTGGTTCTCTCTTAAGGACTCCATCTCCTCAACCATGCCACACTCCCACTGAATCTTGGACTCCACCTGTATTACTTCTTCAAAACTCTTTGGTTCTCCACCATCAGTTAGCAATAAATAGAATAATGAAGGAGAATATCTAATTGGAGGCTTACTTACCCTTTTTGACCTTCTGATGGGAGTCTGAGACTCATTCACAACACACTGTCCACCCAAATTCTCTAACAGTGACCGACCTCGGTCACCTCTAGGCATGTTACTAGTCGACGCCGGTTTTGCCTGACCGACGTCGGTCTCTGTATGGCCGACATCAGTTTCTATCCTATCAACGTCAGTTCCTTTCTTGCCGACATCGGTCTCTTTGTTTTCCTACAAGTGATTATTTCTTTTTCTTGCGAGCTCATTTTGGACCGTCACCTCATCCAATTCTCCATTGCTCTACCCAGATCGATTCATCTTCTTCAGTTGATCACTATACATCACTTTTTCATTGAAAATAACATCACGGCTCCTAATTACCTTGTTAGTTCCTAGATTCTAAAATCTGAAACCAAAATCATCTGAGCCATAGCCAATAAACGTGCACCTCATAGACTTAGCATCCAGCTTCTTTCTATTTTCCTTATCAACATGCACAAAGGCTTCACAACCAAAAACTTTGAGATATGAGAGATCTACCTTTTTACCTGTCCATGCCTCTTTTAGGATTCCACCATCCAGAGCTATAGAGGGTCCTCTGTTAATCAGGTACACTGCAGTGTCAACAGCTTCTGCCCAAAACTCTAAGGGCAAACCAACATGCAATCTCATACACCTTGCACACTCCATGATTGTTCTTTTCATCCTTTTAGCAATTCCATTTTGCTGAGGTGTCCTTAGAATCATCCTTTGCCTATGGATTCCATGCATATAACAATACCAGTTGAGCTTATAGTTGCAGAACTCACCACCATTGTCAGATCTCAGGCACTTCAATCTTCTGCCTGTTTCATTCTCAACCATGGCTTTTCAAATCTTAAAAGTCTCAAATACATCATATTTCTTCTTAATACAATAGATCCATACCTTTGTTGTAGCATCATCTATGAACGAAACATAGTATTGTGATCCTCCAATAGAAGCTACCTGAGCTGGTCCCCACACGTCTGTGTGAACAAGCTGAAACTTATGCCTCTTCTTTGTTGATCTAGTCTTGAGAAAACTCACTCTCTTCTGTTTTCCAAAAACACAGTGCTCAAAAAAATCTAGATCTATGCTTTTCAAATCTGAAAGCTTACCTTTAGACTTAAGAATTGACATTCCCTTCTCACTCATGTGGCCAAGCCTTGAGTGCCACAAATTTGCATCCACATCTGAAGTAGATAATATAGAAGGAGAATTGTTAGTAACACAATTACATAAATAGAGAGTACCTACTCTCTTACCTCTTGCCATAACAAGTGCACCCTTGGTCACCTTCCAAGATTCAGTTGTGAGAGTTACTGTACAACCCTCATCCCCTAACTTTCCTGCAGAAATCAAATTCCTCTTCAAGCTAGGAACATGCATAACATCTCTCAACACCCATGTGTTGCCATTCTGCATTTTCAGCTGCACTTTAACTTTGCCAATAATTTTATAAGGCTCATCATCCCCTAAATACACTATTCCAAAATCTCCATGGATATAGTCACTAAAATATTCTCTATTAGGGGTAGCATGAAAAGATGCACCAGAATCTAAAACCCAAGATTCTATATTATTATGCAAAGAGAATATTAAAGCATCTTGTGCAATACCTGCAACCTTTGCTTCTTCCTTTCCTTCGTGCTGATTGTCCTCCTTAGGCTTTGACCATCAATCTCTGCTTATGTGCCCCATCTTTCCACAATTCCAGCATTGTGGCTTCTTACCATTTCTGGATTTGGATCTACCTCTCACCTTAGACTTAGATCTTGATCTCCTCTTGCTCTTATCTTTTTGCCTTCTTCTGATCTCAAAACTTAAAGCATTCCCTGATGTTTCCTCTGTGCTTTTTCTGTGAATTTCCTCATTCAAGATAACACGAACAACATCCTCTACTTTTAAAATATTTGATGCAGTATTACTAACTGCCATTACTAAGCTATGCCAGCTTTCAGGCAAAGAACATAATATTAAAAGAGCTTTAATTTCATCATCAAACACAATATTGACTAAACTTAATTGATTTACAATTCCATGGAAATCATTCAGGTGATTAGATACAGATCCACCTTCTTGCATATGCAAATTAAATAACTGCTTCATAAGATATACCTTATTAGAAGCTGAGGGTTTTTCATACAAATTTGCTAAAGTAGTCATCAAATCTACCGTTGTTTTTGCCTGTGATAAATTAGATATCATAGTAGATTCCAGACTTAGTCTTATAGACCCCAGAGCCTTTCTATCAAGAACTTCCCATTCTTCATCATCCATGTCTGTGGGCTTCTTTGTAATCCCACCTAATGGTAAGTATAGATTTTTCTGATACAGATAATCCTCTATCTACATTCTCCAATGTTGATAATTTTTTCCATTAAACTTCTCCATTCTCAGTTTGCTTTCTTCTGCCATTGCTTCTCCCACTCAAATAAAAATCCCTGTAAAAACCCCTATGAGTAACCTATAATCAATACACACTAACCAGATCTGAAACACCTGTTAGTCAACCTGAGCTCTGATACCACTTGTGGATATCAAGCTCTGAACCTACAACCAAGGCTCTGATACCACTTGTTGGGGTTCAACCAACAATTTGATTACACTTATGAAAGCAATAAACTGTGAAATTAAATCCGATAGATAAGTAACTAGAATGATAAATAACAAAGAACAAGAGATATAAGAAACCACCCTGAAAACTTGTATTAAACTCTTTATAGAAGGAATACAATTGAAGAAACTTATTTCTTCCACACCTCTCTCAGATGTACAGATCTCTCTCTATATCTCTTTCCCTCAAGAGCTCTCTCTCTCAAGTACAATCAACTCCAACAACCTGGAATGATTCACCTATACAATTCTATACTGTTCTTCAACATTCAATACAATACAATAAGCTAAGAAGATCTATCCTACATATAGAATTAGGAAACTTGAGCATGCATTTACAACCAATAGTTAAGCCTCTTAAACAAGGGCTCTAAAAACATTCTTACTCATAATAGAGATGCAGACTTAAGACTATGACTTAATCTCATCATGCAAACACTCAGTTCTGTCCTCAAAAATAGCTCTCTGAACACATAGATAACCGATGCCAGTTCCTGCCTGCTTGCCTGTGACTGACGTCGGCCGATCCCTGCCGACGCTGACGTCTCTTCAACTGCTCTTAACCGATGTCGGTCGCTCCTGACTGACGCCGGTGACTGTGTAAACCTACAAACTATCAAATGCGCTCCTTGGTGAAGCTTTTAGGCTCCACACCTTAACAATTCATCAATACTAGCATAGATAATTTATACCTTGCAAATATTATTAAGGACCAAGGTGGATCCCAACCACCAATTAATATAAATATTGTGGAATACTTTGCTTGTTCATCCACTATTTCATCACAGGGAACTAGATCAGCACAGCGTGCAACTTATGCTCCAAATTCTAAAATAATAAGTGTTCTTTAAAACACTAAGAGCACCTATAATCCACATAGAGTATCTCTCTCTCTCTCTCTCTCTCTCTCTCTCTCT
This sequence comes from Torreya grandis, assembly GCA_037957365.1. Classification (NCBI taxonomy): domain Eukaryota; kingdom Viridiplantae; phylum Streptophyta; class Pinopsida; order Cupressales; family Taxaceae; genus Torreya; species Torreya grandis. The sequence goes on from JARHVA010002767.1 coordinate 2,128,019, forward strand.
CTCTCTCTCTCTCTCTCTCTCTCTCTCTATTTGTCTCTTTTTCTTTTTCTTTTTTCTCTCTATTTATATTTTTCTCTCTTTCTCTTTCTTTTTTTCTTCCTTCTTTCTTTATTTTTGTTTCTTATTATGTCTTTCTCTTTTTTTATCTTTGTTTCTCCCTCTCTCTTTTTCTTTCATTATTTCTTTATGTTTCTCTCTCTCTCTTCCTTTGCTTATTCCTCTCCTTTTTTCTCTCCCTTCCTCTCCTTTCTCTTTATTTCTCCTTTAACCTTTTCTCTCTCTTTCTCTTTCTCCCTCCCCATTCTTTATTTCTCTCTTTCACCTTTTCTCTCTCTCTTTCCCTTTATTTTTCTCTTTCTTTCTATCTTTCCCATTGTCTCTCTCTTTTTTTCTCTTTTTTTGATTCTTTATTTCTCTTTCATTTGATGTTTCTCTCTCTTTTTGTCCTTTTCTTTCTTTCCCTCTTTCTTTCTTTATTTCCTTCTCGCTTTCCCCTTTATCTCTATTTTAACTCTATTTCTCTCTTTCCCTTTCTTTCCCTCTTTATTTTCTCTCTATTTTTCTTTCTCTTTCTTTCTTTCCCTCTTTCTTTCTCTATTTTTTTCTTTCATATTTCTTTCTTTTTCATTATCTCTATCTTTCTTTCTTTCATCTATTTTCATCTCTCTTTATTTTTCTCTCTTTTTCTCTATTTATTTGTTTTTCTTTCTTTCTCTCTTTATTTTTCTATCTTTGTTTCTGTCTTTGTTTCTTTCTCTCTTTGCCTCTTTTCTCTTTCTCTGTCTCTCTTATCTCTCTTTTTCTATTTTTATCTCTTTTGATATCTCTATCTCTCTTTATTCTCTCTTTTTTCTCTTTCTAGCTCTCTTTCTTTTCTTTCTCTTTCTTTTTCTCTCTTTCCATATTTCCTTTTTATCTCTCTTTATTTATCTCTTTTCTCCCTTTCTCTTTCTTTCTCCCCTCTCCCCATATTTCCTCTCTCTTTCTTTCTCTATACTTCTCTTTGTCTTCATTTTTATCTTTCATTCTCTCTATCTCTCTCTTTGTTTCTTTAATTCATATTTCTCTCTATCTCTTTCTTTCCTTAGTTCTCTCTTTATCTTTCTTTCTCTTTATGTGTCTCTCTCTTTCTCTCCTTCATTTCTTTCTCTCTCTTTCAATTTCTCTCATTTTATTTTTTATTTCTTTTTCTTTCAAGATATTTCTCTCTATCTCTTTATTTTTCTTTCTCTTTTTCTCTCTCTATCTTCGTCTCTCCCTCTCCTTTTCCTTTTTCTCTCTTTCTCTCTTTTTATCTCCCTCCCATTGCCTCTCTTCCTCTCTCTTTCTATCTTTGTTTCTTTGTCTATTTTTGTCTCTCTTTCTTGTTTGTTTCTCTTTAATTCTCTCTATTTATCTCTCTCTTTTTCTTTCTTTTTTTAATCTATCTCTATCCCCCTTTTTCTTTGTTTCTCTCTTTGTTCTTTCTTTGATTCTCTTTATCTTTCTCTCTATCTTTCTTTGCTTCTCTATCTTTATTTACTTCTTTATTTCATTTCTCTCTTTCGTCCTCTCTTTCTCTCTCTTCCCCTCTCTTTCCTTTCTCTTTCTTTATTTCTCTCTTCTCTCTTTCTCTCCCCTGTTCTTTATTTCTCTCTTTCACCTTCTTTCTCTTTCTCTCTCTCCCTCTTCCTCTTTCTTTTGCTCTTTCTCATTGTCTCTCTTTATTCTTTTTTCCATTTTGTATTTCTCTCTATCATCCTCTCTCTCTTTCTTTATTTATTTCTATGTTTCTCTATTTCTTTTCTTTATATCTCTCTTTCTCTCTCTCACTTTCTCTTTCTTTCCATCTTTTCTTTTCTCTCTTTTTCTCTTTCTATTTATTTATCTATTTTTATCCCTTTCTCTTTCTTTCTCCCCCTCTCCCCATCTTTCATCCATCCTCGCTCTTTATTTCTCTCTCTTTCTCTATATATCTCTATTTCATTGTCTTTATTTTTCTCTTTCTTTCATTCTCTCTATCTCTCTTTGTTTCTTTCATTATCTCTCTATTTCTTCATTTCTCTTTCTCTCTCTCTCTTTCTTTCCTTATTTCTCTCTTTTATCTTTCTTTCTCTTTCTCTCTTTCTCTCTCTTTCATTCTTTTTCTCTATATCTCTCACTCTCTCAATCCATGTTTTCCTTTATTTCTCTCTCTCTCTCTCTCTCTCTCTCTCTCTCTCTCTCTCTCTCTCTCTCTCTCTCTCTCTCTCTCTCTCTCTCTCTCTCTCTCTCTCTCTCTCTCTCTCTCTCTCTCTCTCTCTCTCTCTCTCTCTCTCTCTCTCTCTCTCTCTCTCTCTCTCTCCCTTTCTTTCTCTTTTTGTCTATCTCCCATCGTGTCTCTTCCTCTCTTTCTTTATGTCTCTATTTGTTTCTCTTTTTCTTTATTTCTCTCTTTCATTCTCTCTTGTCTCTGTTTCTCTTTTTTGTCTTCATTTCTTTCTTTTTGTTTCTCTCTCTATTTATGTCCATCTCTTTCTCTCTCTTTTTTCTTTATTTCTCTTTTTCATTGTCTTTCTCTCTTTCTTTCTTTTTTTTCTCTCCCTTCCTCTTTCTTCACCTCCCTTTCTCTCCTTTCTCCTTTTCTCTCTCTCTTTTTCTCTCTCCTCATTCTTTATGTTAGTAAATGAATGAAGAGATAATTATGAGAAGCACATAATGTATTGATCTGTGCATCGATCTTATTTATGACATGCAAAATTAGTTGCAACATGGTTACAATAGTTGTAGGAGCTTATTAGTTTAGACCCCAATTAAAATTAGTTAAGTCTTATTACAATATTTAACACCCGCTCTTAATGACTAAACTAGAAATGACTCCAAGTTTATCTTGAAACTTTACAAAAAGAATAGAACCAAGAGGTTTAGTCATTTGATCTATTAGTTGTTCTAAAGAAGCACACAAGTGAAAAGAAATATTAATATAATCAACTAATTATCAAATGTAGTGATGATGAATATTAATGTATTTGGTGTGGGCATGAAAAACATGATTTTTTACTAACTTCAATACACTATGATTATAAAAAAATAGTGGAGTAGGTGTAGATGAAGGAAGTTGCAAATCAGCTAAAATCTGATGTACCCAAATTGCTTCACAACTGGCACTGATTGCTACTTTGGATTTTGCTTTAGTGAAAGATAGAGCAATGTTATGTTGAATCTTGCTCTACCATGAAACAACTCCTGAACCAAAAGAAAACATATTCTCAATGGTATATTTATGAGTATCAATTGATCCTCCCCAATCAAAGTCTGTATAACCAATCACTCTAAAATTTGATGTCCTCTAATAGAGAATGACAAAGTCAAGAGTTCCTTTGACATATTGCAAAACATATTTTACTATTCTCCAGTGTGCTAGCTTCGATTGAGACAAGAACTAAGAGAGGTAGCTAACAACAAAACATAAATTTGGTTGAGTGGTAGTAAGATATATGAAGCTACCCACTAACTATCTATATAATGATTCATTGACCAGTGATGAATCATCATGAGCTAATAATTTCAGCCCTACCTCCATAGGTATAGAAGTAAAATTACAATCCATCATTCAAAAATTTTCAAAAGAGTAGTGGCATACTTAACCTAAGTAATAAAAATGGAGTGGTCATGTTGTCAAAATTCTATAGCCAAATAATAGTGTAGGAGCCCTAAATTAGTCATATCAAAATTAGTGTAGTAATCTAATTTGACCTTGTGAATCAATGTGTTTCCACTACCTATGATGGCAAGGTCATCAACATACACAATGAATATCATAATGTCATCATCAGTTCTTTTGATATAGAGATTTGGATTATATGGACTCTGTCTGAATCTAGAATCTTGTAGATGCTGATCAATTTTGGTGTACCAAGCTTGAGGAACCTGCTTAAGCCCATAAAAAGACTTCATCAATTTACAAACCAAATGATCATGACTAGGTTCCTAAAAGCCTTAAAGCTGTACCATGTATACTTATTTATCCAAATCACCATCAAGGAAAGCATTTTTAACATCCATTTAAAACACTTTCCAACTAAATTAAAATGTGATAGAAAAAATTAATTGAAATATGACCTTTTTGTAATAGGAGCAAAAGTCTCCTCATAATCTATTCCCTCCTGTTAGGAAAATCCTTTCATAATAAGATGGGATTTGTTTTTTTCCAAAGAACCATTAGCCTTAAATTTGAATTTTATACCCATTTTTAGGTAATGGGTTGCTTACTTGGATGTAAATCACCAATCTCCAGGTATTATTTCTCATCAAGGCATCATATTTTGATTGCATTGATGTTTCTCACTCAAGTTTGCCTTGTGCGTCATAATATCTTTGGGGCTCTGAAATAGTGAAAATATCAGAAGAAAGAGAAAAACACATTTTTTCTTCATCATTAGTTGAATCCACAACTAACTTTCTTGGCTATTGAGACCACGTATGAGATTGAGGAAGATCACCCTCTCATACATCCTGTAAAGTGGTGTAATACTACTTGGGTCTCTTCTGTACCAAGGTTCTTATTCTTGATAAACAATAGATGGAGAAGTGGTCGACGCAAGTAGATGATGTTGATAGATTAATGGAATGTTAGCCATATATTTTTTCACTAAAGACTGTGAGAGCATCTCCAAAACATGTGGTTCCTCATCTTTCATGGGAAGAACAATACTAGACACCTTTAGATTATCAAAGATAGCTTGTTGATTACAAAAAAAAATGATTCTATTTCTTTTACATCAAAATCTTGACTAATGATGATCTTGTTAGTAGACACATCTATTAGTCTATATGCTTTGGATTGAGTACTAGAACCAACAAAGAAATATTGAGCACATTGAGAATCTAGTTTACTTCTCTATTTCTTAAGAATGAGAGCATATGTAGTAGAACCAAAAACATGAAAATGTGTTACCTTTGGTTTGAAGCTAGCCTAGGCTTCTTTTAGAGATGATGTTCTCCAAAGCTTTGTAGGGAATTTTGTTCAATATGTAGATTTTTGTATTTACTACTTCTCCTTAGTATTTATACAACACACCTCTATTGTGCATCTTGGATTGAGCCATCTCTATGATTGTGTGATTTCACCTTTCAACTACTCCATTCTTCTGAGGATTGTATAGGGTTGTTAGCTGTGATGAATTCCTTCCTTACCACAATAGTTCTAAAATTACTTTGAAGTGAATTCTCCCCCATCATCAGATTGTAAGGTTTTGATCCACTAACTTGTTTGATTTTATATCAGTGCTTTGAATTTTACAAAATCAGCAAAATATTCAGACTTCATGTTCAAGAAGTAGACCCACATTTTTATAGAAAAATCATCTATGAACAACAAAAAATAGCTTGTACTAAGAATAATAGATGACTTCTAAGATGGCTCACATAGATCAACAAGAACTAGATCAAGGATCCCTTTTTCTCTCTAGGCACCTTTAGTGGGAAAAGGTTTTCACTTATATTTTCTAGGGAAACAACTTGCACATATATCTTTCTTGACTTGGATAGTAGGCAATCTAAGAACCATATTTGATTTTTGGAGTTTGGCCAAATACTGAAGATTGAGATGTCCAAATCTTTCATGCTATACAACACTGGTATTATCCTCCATAATTAATGCATTCAAACTAATAGTGGTAGGATCAACAAGTCTATGCAATTTATTTTACCAAATGCTTAGGGCTATGACTTTATCAAGTTTGATATTAGACACAATGCATTTTTTCTTGAGAAATTTACTATAATGTGAGGATTTTTAGTTAACTCACTGATTGATAGAAGATTTTTATTTATCTTAGGTACATACCTAACATTCTTGACTATGAAATTTGAAGCATTATTCAATACAATGTGAATATCTCCTATCCCTTCTACACCATGTGACCTAACATCACCCAAGGAAACTAAGTCAGAATTTTTTTTTATTTTGTAGTGAGATTAACATATCAATAGTTTCAAAATATAAAATGCCTTGATGTACCAGAATCAAAAAACTAGTAATTGGTAGACCTGTCATCATAGAATGACACTATGAGATCATATTCTTCCTCAACTTTAGCTTTAATTGCTACCACATTTGCATGCTCTTTTGCCTTGTTATGTGTTAGATCATATTTGTCTTGTTTTGCATTCTTTCTTAATATGACCAAATTTTTGACAATAATAACATTTTACCTTGAATTTTGTGGTAGATGAAGACATATCCAAATTTATTTTCCATTTCATTTTTGATTGGGCAACAAATTTTCTTTATGATTGGCTAGAACTAGGCTCATTGAATTTTGTCTATCTACATTTTTTTTGTAGCAAATATGAGCTCACCTAATCAAAAGTGAGTGTTACTCTTTGTAATCAAGTACAAAGTTTCCACAAATGATTCATAAGAAGGTGTCAGGGTATTCATAACAAGAGCCATCATATCTTCATCATCCACCTTTTTGTTGATGGTTGATAATTGGTCACATAGATATTTCATCCATAATAAATGTTCTTACAGAGACCCACCTGTCATTTTTGTGGAAAACAAAAGATTTTTTAAATAAAGCACTCATCTATTTTTCAAAGTTTGATACTTGTTCTTGAGACTGGTCCATAGTGCACTTACTTGTGTAGCACTGAAGACCTTCAAAATCATATCATTCGACATAGAAAGTTTGAACAAAAGAATGGCTTCTTTATGATGTCATAATCAGCAAAGTTCATTACCAATCATTGTTCTGTGTTTTTTTTCCCCTGGAAAAAAATTCATAACTTCATATTATTAAAAATGAAATTACATTGCGTAATGCAACAACATTTCAAAGGAAAAAATAAAAAAAATAATGAAAGGGAACAAGTCCAGCAACCCCAGAGGGCCAAATACCTTACCAAGAAGAGAGACCAAACCAAAGTACGGAAAGTGTAGAATACAGCTAGTGAACAAGTAAAAAGGAAAATTGATACAAAAAGAAAGACCAAGAGTCAATCCAAAGCATAAAAAACAAAACTAATAGATAGGGAAAGTCTAAAGATGCCCAAAATAGAATAATAAAAACCAATGCAAGGATGACCAACATGCAGATCATGTATGGGTATAACCATAAAGTGACCCAACGAGTTGACAAAGAAAGGTCAATGGAAATAAGAACTCTAACTAAGATCAATTGAGAATAGAAGTGATCCAATGCCCACTATCACCAAAGAATCCCTATGAAGCCTCCTTCTAGGTCCAATGTACGCCATCACCAGAGAACCCCAAAGGAAAAAAAAGTGTAAAATAGGTCGTAACAACCCAAGTTCAATAAAATCCTACCCAGTCAATTAGTGACAAGTATGGAGACCCAAAATCAGGATCTTAGACCAAGCAAGAGTATGGAAATAGGCCTCCAAGATAGAGTTGTGATGAATTTTTATAGCCATACCATCAATAAATTCATGGATGGTCCATAGGTTAGGAGCCATGAGAAACCCTTCCTTGGAGAGGAAATCTGCTTTGGAGTTAAGCTCTTGATAAATATGGTTGTAGGAAATGTATTCTAAAGAGAGTTCTATGTGAGAGGTAGTAGAGAAGATAAGAAGAAAACACAAGTTGTCCATGTTAGAGTCCCCCTTCATCTAATTGAGGATAACCAAAGAGTCCCCAAATATATGTAATGTTCATGACTAATAATAAAAATCTTGAGGAGAAGTTTTAATGCCATTAGCTCAGCAAAAAATTTAGTACCATGTCTCAGCCTAGCTTTGAACCAAAACATGTGAGTAGTATTAAGGTATAATATCTCCTCAACACCAAAAATAGTCTGGTTACCTTGACAAGCACCATCAAAATAACCCCAATCATTGGAGTAATCAATGGGTGGATGTAAGAGGAGATGTTGGTGAGAAGGCTTTGGTGTGATTTTGAAGTGACAAAAAATGAGCCAAATTTGTGATAGACATTATAAGGTATAAATGTAATTGTTTTGGAAGATAGAAAAATTCTAAGCAAGCCAAATACCCCACACAATTAGAGGTAAGGCCTTGTGGGAATTGAGCTCCACTCTTGCAAACCAATCCTTTAAACAATTAGCAACATTATGTCTTTGCCAATAGTTTCTCACCCCAATAGAGTCCCCAACTGATCCCAAATATCAACAACATAGGGACAAGATACAAGAAAGGGATCCATAGTCTCCAAGGAATGTAGGCCAAGGTTGCAATGCCCTGGGCCAAGCCAGTTTTTATTTTGAAGAACCTTCCAAGTTAGAGCTTTATTGCTTAAGGCCAACCACATAAAGATTCTTTTTTGAGAGGTGCTTTAATCTGCCATATTTTTTCCCACCACTAGTGTCTAACATTAGGACCATCAATGTGAAACATAGACAAATAACCTAAATGAACTTTATAAACCTCTAGCTTGGGGTTCAAGGACCAAACCAACTCATCATCCTCATTAAAAATTATGGTATGGATCCATTTTAATCTTTGTACATAATCATCCCAGATTAATCTATCCTCCCCAACTAAACCCAGTGTAAGTGCACTTTTCCAGCCTTGTTTCCATGGGGTAGTATGGATTTGATCAACAACCTAATATAAGAAAGAGATTCCCAACCTACCCAAAGTATTAATTAGATCTGTAGGTAATTTGTATTTAGCACCATAACCCACCTAGGGATCAATACCCAACTTGATGTTTAACCCTAAACCAACCTTCTAGATGAGCCAATTGTTAGTGATGGTAAAGGCTCGTACAATGGATTTACACATAATGGAGGCATTTAGACACCTTTTATTAGGACTACAGATCCATTCTTCCACACTAAGTGGTTATATGTACTTTTCGATAATGATCTGATTTCATAGTCCCTCCCTCAAAAGAAGCATCTAGAGAACTTTTGCAGTGAGAGCCTCACCAAATTGATGTATATCTTTGATACCCCATCCCCCAAATTTTTTTAGGCTAGCTAGTGTCTTCCATTTAACAATATTAATTCCATCCTTTGCTTTCCTACCCATCTAAAGAAATTTGAAACATTTGGCATGAATCTTATCAAGGATTCCTTTAGGTATATGATCCAATGTAAGCTAATAGACTGATATGGCTTCAAGCACCAATTTTATGAGAGTTAGTTTGCCACCTATGGAGAGCCAATGATTGCACCAACAAAAGATCCTATATTTAACCTTTTCTATCAATGACTACGAGTCATTTTTCCTATATTCATTTGGTTTCAGTCAGAACCCCAGATGCTTCAGCCCTTCCATAAGATCCACAACTTGATAAGAAAAAATATCAAGGATCCATCTAATTTGATGAGCCTCCAACCCATTGAAGGTGACACTAGACTTTTGTACATTGATTTCCATGCCCATGGCCACAACAAAGAGGTCTAAAAAATCTTGAACAAGAGTAATGTCCTACTTAGAACCATCACAAAATAACAACTCATCATCAAAAAATTAAAAATATGTAATAAATATGGACCTACTTATCCGAACTCCCTAAAGCGAGCTTGGTCTTTTGTTCTCCAAAATAAGATGGCTTAGCCCTTCAGCAATGAGAAGGAATAGGAGTGGAGAGAAAGGAGATCCCTATTTAATACCACATGAGGGACTAAAAAAAGTGGAAGCCAAACCATTTATGAGTAAGGCAAAAGAGACAGATGATATATAAGCCAATATCCAATTGACCATTTATAAGTGAAAACCAAAATGGATCAAAATAAATCTCAAGTAGAGCCAATTTGCCTTATCAAAAGCCTTAGAAAGGTCCAACTTTAGAATAACTATAGAAACCTTCTTAGATTTGATAGAATGCAATTGCTCTTGTGCAATCCCAATAGCATCATAAATTTGATGATCATGTAAAAAGCCAAATTATTCCTTAGAAATAGATAAGGAGAGGAGACCTTTGATCTGAATGGATATGGTTTTAGCTATGATTTTATAGATGCAATTGCATAAGGAGATGGGTCAAAAATCATCATGGAATTCTGCGATTGTCAAGATTTTATGACTCCACACATTATAATTTTGCCCAGTTAATTTTTGGCTCTCAGGGAGGACTAGATTCTGGATATTATCCATTTTTCAATCTGAAAAATAATTTTTAACCAATAAAATAAAATTCTAAAAATGTTGAACTATTACGATCTTTCTAATTTTGAACTTCAATGGAAATATATTTGACAACAATTTAGGATATATTTTTACAACCACCTAGAAAATTTTATAGTCTGAAAGAAAATTTATGAGATGTATGAAATCACTAGTCCTTCTACCAGATTTATTACTCATACATTGTGTTTGTTCCTTATGTGTTATGTTTGTGCCCTTCATTGTGGTCTTCTCCCCTAAAAAGCACTGCCTATAATTTGACTTTGACTCTGTGTATTACATTTCCTATGTGCCCTTTCATGACTAACTGTTGGCATTTTGCCCTTCTACGACTGCAACTGCCTACAAATCTTCCCATTTTTTCCCTTTATGTGACCTTTCATACCCTTCCACAATTCATCTCATGTCATGACTACCAAGGTGACTCTACATTGTTCATTTTGTGCTCCTCTGCAATGTACATTCCATGCCTTTACTCGACATTCAATGGGACTATGTCTTTTACTATGAAATCTTCAGTGATTCATTTCATGCTCCTCTATAATGTACATTTTGTGCCCTTACTTGACATTAGATGGGACTGTGTCTTTCACTATGAACTCTTCTGTGACCCTTCCTGTCATAACTATGTGATGACCTTTGATGACTGTCATCATATCTCTCTCCCTATGTGAAAATTTTTGGTGTTACTCTCATCCAAAAATAATCGATCTGGAATGTGTTTGCAACAATCAACTCTCCATATTCTCCTATTCATACCCTTGAACCAAGATTTATTATAATAACGAATCACTCATACCTTTTTGACTTCCTCAAGTGGTGGCTCTCATACCACTGTTAGTAAATGAATGAAGAGATAATTGTGAGAAACACACGATGTATTGATTTATGCATCAATCTTATTTATGATGTGCAAAATGGGTTGTAACATGGTTAAAATAGTTAGAGAGGGTTATTAGTTTATACCTTAACTAAAATTAGTTAAGTCTTATTACAATATTTAACACTTTATTTCTCTCTTTCACCTTTCTCTCTCTCCCTCTTTCTTTCTCTCTTTTCCATTGCCTCTCTTTGTTTCACTTTTTTCTTTTTCTTTCTTTCTTTATCTCTCTAACACTTTATTTCTCTCTTTCACCTTTCTTTCTCCCCCTCTTTCTTTCACTCTCTCTATTTCACATTGTCTCTCTTTGTTTCTTTTTTCTATTTTTAAAATCTCTCTCTCTCTCTCTCTCTCTATATATATATATATATATATATATAATATCACATCCAAAATCCTACTGCAGGAGACACCTAGGAGATTAGATGTTTATAGAAATATTTTAGTGATAATAAGGTACTTTCATCCTGTAATGTCCCTTTTTGGTGCTTATCCAATTTGCATGTAATTAGCCAATTTACAAGTCTTTCAGATGCTAGTTGGTTAGTTAGGTATAACTCCAATATTCTTGGAGAAGCTTTGGGTCAGTCTTATAGAGCATTTATTCATGGTTTTGATCTCAAATGGTTTAATGGAGCCATTTGATGCTTTTGGAATCGATTTCTAACCCTTTAGGTGCTCTCCAAACTTATTAGAGTAGGCTATTTTTAGAAAGTCACCTAGTTGCCTTTGATCATCATCCTAAGTTTCAATATCACTTTGGTATGATTAGAATTGCAAAATTACAACATTTGGGTGTTTTCTACAACTTGGGTATATTATTGAGCTATTTAAGTAATATTTCACTTAAGTTTATAATGTTGGAAATATTAAAAGAGACAACTTAGTGTAATAGTTCAGTTTAAAGGTGTTGAAAAAATATTTCCTATGGACATCTTGAAAAAAAGGACTTTATTCATGAGAAAATATTATTATTCCTCAAAAGGGTGAAAAGTGCTCCATAAAGTTAATTATTTATTTTATAAAAGGATTTTTGGAGAAAATAAGAAAAATAATATTTTATTGCTTCAAAAAGTTATAAAAGGAGGTTGAGGGCTCATTGTGGAGTTGTTGATGAATTGATTTTGCTTTTGAATTTTAGAAAGAGCTTGTGTTTTTGGTTCAACAAACTCTAGGATGAAAACCCTTGGGTTCTTGGTTGATTGGATGAAAACCCATTTCATCCAACCTTGGTGGATTCATATAGGATTCACAGGTGCACTTTTTTCATAATTGAAGGATTTGGAATGAAAAGATTTATCATTCTACAGGGTTTATTGTAGGAGGGTTTATTGTCAAGTTTGTGAGGATTTGTAAACTAATACAAATTTGGGGTCTGAATGATATTGTTGGTTTCTTATTTTGGATTAAACCTTAAATTTAAGCATTTAATATATATATATATATATATATATATATATATATATATATATATATATATATATTTATTTATTTATTTATTTGCTTGAGATGTCCCTATTTGGAAATGCATACATGAGTCATAGTCTTCATAGTATGTTGTCACAAATTATTGGAGTGCATATAACAATGAAGATGTAAAAAATATAGCTATCACCATTTCTACAGTATGAATCACCACTTCACACAAGGGATCATAACTAATATTAGGGTCTATACCTCATTTTTATGATTATGGTACACTTGGTATGAGGCATTAACCATATGTTCAATAAATAATCTATTTGATGCAAGGAAATAACATGTATCTATAACTTTCATTGAGCTTTTCTATAATATGCAATATCTTATATTAAATAAACAAGCTGGAGGTTTTCATAATCATATATCTTCCACGAAAACTATTTATCATATTGCCTATGAGTTCATTATATTTTTAAATGCTTACATAAGTGATTTATGATACCAAACTGCATACAAACTATTTTGAATCAATACATTAAAACTATCACTGAGAATAACAAGAATATAAAATGTTTGACGGAATTCCTGAACATTATTAAATCATAATATTGTGAAATATTGTGAAAAATATTAGAGGGGATATTACAGTGGTATTTGAGTTGGTGATCGTGCTAACCTGTGTGAAAATTGGCTCATATGCAGCATAGAGAAGGTAATACCATATATTGTTTCAAAAGAAGACATAGTGATCCACTAGAAGTCCTTAAGGAGCTTGATCCTTTTGTTGGAGTTGAGAAAGTAGAAGTGAGCATGGGTGATAAAGATCATGAGGATCCTATCACTATGGATATTCTCAATGATATCATTAGAGGGTAGTGAGAGATGGTACAACTTTTGATCCAACTGATGTAGCAAAATGTGGTAAATAACAATGCTAATTAGAATAATAATAGGAATAATAATCATAATGGTAGAAACAATAGGAAAAATGGTAAAATAAGTAATTGGGGAAATAATGTACATGCTCATAATCACACTAGAACCACTTAGGGTTCCATAATTAGGTCTCTTATGGCTAATTTATTAGATCAACATGGTGGTGGACTGCAGGCTACAAGAGGGAGTTTTGCAAATTATATGTATGAGTGGTAGTCTTTGGGTGATGAGTTTCAGGATGCCATGTCATTATAGGATTTATGTTAGTTGAAACACATTAATAGGATTAGAAGAGACAAAGTGTATAACTAAGAGTTAAAATAGAAGTTGGGTAAGGTGTCTCTTTCACCTTTTGATGTTTCAGGTAAATTCACTATATGTGTATGGATATAGAAGTTAGACAACTATCTCATTTTGTAACCCATTCTTGAGAGGGAGGCCATCTAATTTGTTGCTTTCAACTTGGAGGGTGATGCACATGATTTGTGTATGATGGGATGGTTACACAAGGTCATATCCTTGTCACTTCATATGCAAATTTTACTCAAAGGTTGATAGACTAATTTGATAAAGCAAAGCCATAGTATTTCAAAGAGTTAGCCCAACTCAAACAAAAGGATTCAGTAGATGCTTATATTTTTTATTTTCAGAGGCTTGTTGTCATGGTCCTAAATGTTTTAGAGGATATATTTTCATATCTCTTCATTGAGGGCTTAGAGGAGCCACTCTAAGGTTGGGCAAAAACATTAGATCCACCAGTAAAAACATTATATCCACCTTTACTGGATGCCATAAAAAGAGATAGGAACATGGAGTTTTTAGCACCTCCCAAAAATTAATTTAAGAACAAATAATTTTCTACCTCTAAGAAAGATAATAATAAAAACATTCAGAAAGATTGGCCTAAGAGGAAAAATTTGGATACAGAGGAAAAAAATGAACTCAAGAGGAAGAAGCTTTACTTTTCATGTAAGGAACCTTGGGAGCCTAGACATTGATACCTTGGGAAAGGCAAGGTTCATTATATCAAGGTCACTTTTGATTGTGAAGAGGTGAAGGCAGATTCTAGCTAGGATAGTGATCAGGAGGAGGGTAATACAAAACATAAGGAGAGGACTATAAGAGACCCTATGGGAAGTACTACTACTTCTCTTTCAAGTACTATTCACTTCAAATTTTCATTTTTGAGCTTATAAAGGTAGTGATGGAGGAGAGAGAATGCTTGAAGTGTTAGTTTGACTTCAAACCTGGTTCAAAGCTTAAAATAATTTGAGAGATCCCAAGGGACACTTTGAAACCATTTCCAACTGAAATTTGATCTTGCAAGGTTGTAAAAGTGCCTAAAAGTACTTGAAAGTGTTATTTTACTTAGTTTAGGTGTTGAACTATAGATGTTTTCAATCTCTAACTATTTTTGAACATTATTTAGCCCATTTTTGACATCAGGTATGTTAAGAATCTTCTTAAAACATTTTTCTTTTAGAATGGTATGTGTAACTCCTCCAAATAGGCCAAAAGGTGGCCAAATTGTCATTTTAACACAATAGAACATAGTAAAAATTCAATGCATGATAATATGACTTTAATGACATCTAAATAACCTTTTATAGTGGCTTTAAGACATACCAAACCTTTAACCATGTGTGACAACATCAAGACCTTGATATTGACCCATAAGACTAGACAAGTGAAAAATAAGACCAAACTTTGGATAATGTTAGACAAGAATAAATATGACCATATAAAACTATTTAGGACTATGTCAAGACCATGACAAGACTATGACAAGACCATGACAAGTTTTTGACAACCCTATGTAGTTTCAACCTAGAGAGGGTGATCAATTTTGATTTGAGGTCAAAATTTGGTCAACAACTTGACAATTCATAGGGGTAACATACTTATAATGCTAATGGATCAGTGATTTTTTCCTCCCATTGGGTAATGGAGTCCTCTTGTCCTAAAATTTAAAATTGACATGCCTTCTCAATACTTAAAAATTACACCAAACCACATAATGAGAAGCACACACACTATGCTCAAGGCATTTAGGGAAACTACACACAAAAGATTCAAAACAACACACCTATCCTAATAAGTACTGACCTCAAAACATGTTTGAGGAGTTGAAACAATTCCTCTTCCTTCAACTAGGATAAAAAAAATATTCTTTGAGTCACATTTTATCCATGAGAACAAGTCACCATATGATCGATGTTTGTCAAAGAAAATTTGCTTGTGAGGTGATCAAATTTCTTACCACTCATAAGACATCTACTAGCTGCAAGTGAATCACTTGAAACTCCTTTTAGTGGTTCTCTTAGCTCTTATTGAAGTCTATTTGACAATAAAATCTACTTGATCTCTTTCATGCTCATTGATGCTTGTCAATCTGCTTCTTAGGAGTCATGAAAACTTTTTCAACTTCACCTTCATCTAGATCATAATGTGATTGATGTCTAAGACCATCATACTTGCCAAATTACTAGCCAAACATGTTTACAAGTGACTCAATATTATATTGAGGCTTAGGTTTCTCCCCTATCACATATTTTTTTTGCCTTGGGTTGATTGTATTCTTCCAAGACTACAACTTGCTTGACAGTGGGTTGACACTCTTTTTCATGCTCATTAGGTCCACTAATGACTTTATTATCACACTCATGTTTTTTTTTAGGGAGAGTTACCTTACTTGTTCTGATTCTTGAACTATGGCATGGAACTATTTCCATAGATCATTCCTCAAAACCATTCCTCTCCACTGAATTCTAAAGTGGAGAAACACATGTAAGAATAAACCTTACTTAGATGGATAGGACATAATGACCCATTGTCACTCTTAGCAATTTTTCATAAAGAAGAGGCCATAAATATGCAAAATAAATACATTTATTTTAGTCTTACTAGGACCCCTAATAATGGCCAAAGTTTCAACTCCTAACTCTCTGTCTTCTGACTGTACCATATACTCCAAATTTACTTTTTTGAGCTTGTAAAGGTAGTGATGGAGGAGTGAGAATCCCTTAAGTGTCAATTCAACCCAAATCCTGGTTCAAAGCTAAAAATGATGTAATAGAGCCCAAGGGACACTCTAAAACTATTTCCAACTAAAATATGATCTTGCAAGGTCATACAAGTGCCTAAAAGTAATTGTAAAGTGTCATTTTTTTTGGTTTAGGTGTTAAATTGTAGATGTTTTTAGTCTCTGACTATCCTTGAACATTCTCTAATCCATTTTTGCTATCAATTACATTTATAATCTTATTTAAACATTTTATTCTTGGAATGGTACGTGTAACTCCTCCAAATAGGCCAAAAGGTAACCAGATTGTCATTTTAGCACAATAGAACATAGTAAAAGGTCAATGCATGATAATATGAATTTAATGACATATAAATAACCTTTTATAGTTAATTTAATACATACCAAAACTTTAACCATGTGTGACAACATCAATACCTTGAAATTGACACATAAGACTGTACAAGTGAACAATAAGACCAAACTTTGGACAATGTTAGACAAGAACAAATATGACCATATAAAACTATGTAGGACTATGTCAAGACCACGACAAGACTATGACAAGATCATGATAATTTTTTGACAAACCTATCAATTTTTATTTGGGGTCAAAATTTGGTCAACAATTTGGCAATTCATAGGGGTAGCATGCCTGCAATGTTAATGGATCAGTGGCCTTTTCCTCCCATTAGGAAATGGAGTCCTTTTGTGTTATAATTTGAAACTGGCATGCCTTATCAATACTTAAAAATCACACCAAACCACATAATGAGAATCACACACATTATGCTCAAGGAATTTAGGGAAACTACACACAAAAGACTCAAAAAAACACACCTATCCTAATATTACTGACCTCAAAACATGTTTGAGGAGGTGAAACAATTCCTCTTCTTTCAACCAGGATCAAAAACAATATTCTTTGAGTCACATCTGCTCCATGAGAACAAGTCACCATATGATGGATGTTTGTCAAATAAAATTTGCTTGTGAAGGTGATCAAATTACTTACCACTCATAGGACATCTGCTAGCTACAAGTGAATCACTTGAAACTCCTTTCAGTGGATATGTTAGCTCTTCTTTAAGTCTATTTGATAATGCATCCTATTTGATCTCTTTCATGCTCATTGATGCTTGTCAATCTGCTTCTTGGGAGTCATGAAAACTTTTTCAACTTTACCTTCATCTAGATCATAACGTGATTGATGTCTAGGACCATCATACTTGCCTTCTTACTAGCCAAATGTGTTTGTAAGTGACTCAATATTATATTTAGGCTTAGGTTGCTCCCCAATCACACAATTTTTTTGCCTTGGGTTGATTGCATTCTTCCAAGACTGCAAATTGCTTGACAGTGAGTTGACACTCTTCTTCATGATCATTAGGTCCACTAATGACTTTATTATCAAACTCATGTTTGTTTTGAGGGAGAGTTGCCTTGTTCAAATTATTTAACTATGGCATAGAACTATTTCCATATATCATCCCTCAAAACCATTCCTCTCCACTAAATTCTAAAGTGGAGAAACACATGTAGGAACAAACCTTGCTTAGATGGATATGACATAGTGACCCACTGTCACTCTTAGTGATTGTTCATAAATAAGAGGCCATAAATATACAAAATAAAGCCATTGATTTTAGTTTTACTAGGACCCCTAACAATGGCCAAAGTTTCAACTCCTAACTCTCTCTCTTCTAATTGTACCATAGACTCTGAATTTACTTTTTTGAGCTTGTAAAGGTAGTGATAGAGGAGTGAGAATGCCTAAAGTGTCAATTAAACCCAAAACCTGGTTCAAAGCCTAAAAATGATCTAATAGATACCAAGGGACACTCTAAAACTATTTCCAACTGAAATATGATCTTGCAAGGTCATACAAATACCTAAAAGTACTTGTAAAGTGTCATTTTGCTTGGTTTAGGTGTTGAATTGTAGATGTTGTCAGTCTCTGACTATCCTTGAAAATTATCTGATCCATTTTTGATATAAGGTAAATTGATAATCTTCTTGAAATATTTTATTCTTGGAATGGTACGTGCAACTCCTCCAAATAGGCCAAAAGGTAGCCAAATTGTCATTTTAGCACAATAAAACATAGTAAAAGGTCAATGCATGATAATATGAATTTAATGACATCTAAATAACCTTTTATAGTGACTTTAAGACATACCAAATATTTAACTATGTGTGACAACATCAAGACCTTAAAATTGACCCATAAGAATGGACAAGTGAACAATAAGACCAAACTTTGGACAATGTTAGACAAGAACAAATATGACCATATAAAACTATTTAGGACTATGTCAAGACCATGAAAACACTATGACAAGATCATGACAATTTTTTTACAACCCTATGTAGTTTGAACCTAGAAGGGTTGATCAATTTTGATTTGAGGTCAAAATTTGGTCAACAATTTGGCAATTCACTGGGGTAGCATGCATGCAATGCTAATGGATCAATGGCCTTTTCCTCCCATTGGGAAATTGAGTCCTTTTGTGCTATAATTTAAAACTGACATGCCTTCTCAAAACTTCAAAATCACACCAAACCACATAATGAGAAGCACACACACTATGCTCAAGGCATTTAGGGAAACTACACACAAAAGACTCAAAACAACCCACCTATCCTAATATGTACTGACCTCAAAACATGTTTGAGGAGGTGAAACAATTCCTCTTCCTTTAACCATGATTAAAAACAATATTCTTTGAGTCATAGTTGTTCCATGAGAATAAGTCATGATATGATGGATGTTTTTCAAAGAAAAATTTTCTTGTGAAGGTGATCAAAGTGCTTACCACTCATAAGACATTTGCTAGCTATAAGTGAATCACTTGAAACTCCTTTTAGTGGTTCTCTTATCTCTTCTTGAAGTTTTTATGACAATGTAGCCTACTTGATCTCTTTCATGCTCATTGATGCTTGTCAATCTGCTTCTTGGGAGTCAAAAAACTTTCTCAACTTCACCTTCATCTAGATCATAATGGGATTGATGTCTAAGACCATCATACTTGCCTTCTTACTGGCTAAACATGTTTGCAAGTGACTCAATATCAGATTGAGGCTTAGGTTTCTCCACAGTCACACAAATTTTTTGCCTTGGGTTGATTGCATTCTTCCAATACTATAACTTGCTTGACAATGAGTTTACACTCTTCTTCATGCTCATTAGGTCCACTAATAACTTTATTATCCAAATCATGTTTATTTTGAGGGAGACTTGCCTTGTTCAAATTATTTAACTATATCAAAGAACTATTTCCATAGATCATGCCTCAAAACCATTCCTCTCCATTGAATTCTAAAGTGGAGAAACACATGCAAGAACAAACCTTGCTTAGATGGATAGGACATAGTGATCCACTGTCACTCTTAATGATTATTCATAAATAAGAGGCCATAAATCTACAAATAAATCCATTTATTTTAGTCTTACTAGGACCCCTAACAATGGCCAAAGTTTTAGCTCCTAACTCTCTCTCTTCTAGTTGTACCATGCACTCCAAATTTACTTTTTTTTTTATGAGCTTGTAAAGGTAGTGATGGAGGAGTGAGAATGCTTGAATTTTTAGTTAATCCTAAAAACTATTTCAAAGCCTAAAAATGATCTAAGATATCCCAATGGATAATCTAAAACTGTTTCCAATTGAAATTTGATCTTACAAGGCTGTACAAGTGCCTAAAAGTTCTTGTAAAGTGTCATTTTGCTTTTATTAGGTGTTAAACTATAGATGTTGTTATTATCTGACTATCCTTGATTATTCTCTAATCCATTTTTGATATCAGGTACATTTATAATCTTATTGAAACATTTGCTTCTTGGAATGGTATGTGTAACTCCTCCAAATAGGCTAAAAGGCAGCCAAATTGTCATTTTAGCGCAATAAAACATAGTAAAAGGTCAATGCATGATAATATGAATTTAATGACATATAAATAACCTTTTATAGTTACTTTAAGACATACCAAAACTTTAACCATGTGTGACAACATCAAGACCTTGAAATTGACCCATAAGATAGGATAAGTGAACAATAAGACCAAACTTTGGACAATGTTAGATAAGAAAAAATATGACTATATAAAACTATTTAGGACTATGTCAAGACCACGACAAGACTATGACAAGATCATGACAAGTTTTTGACAACCCTATGTAGTTTCAACCTAGAGGGGTTGATCAATTTTTATTTGAGGTCAAAATTTGGTCAACAATTTGGAAATTCACAGGGGTAGCATGCATACAATGCTAATGGATAAGTGGCCTTTTTCTCCCATTGGGAAATGGAGTACTTTTGTTCTAAAATTTTTAACTAACATGCCTTATCAAAACTTCAAAATCACACCAAACCACATAATGAGAATCACACACACTATACTCAAGGCATTTAGGGAAACTACACACAAAAGACTCAAAACAACACACCTATCCTAATATGTATGGACCTCAAAACATGTTTGAGGAGGTGAAAAACATCCTCTTCCTTCAACCAGATCAAAAAAAATATTCTTTGAGTCATAGCTCCTCCATGAGAACAAGTCACCATATGATCGATGTTTGTCAATGAAAATTTTCTTGTGAAGTTGATAAAATTACTTACCACTCATAAGACCTCTTCTAGCTGTGAGTGAATCACTAAAAACTCCTTTGAGTGGTTCTCTTAGCTCTTCTTGAAGTCTGCTTGACAATGCAACCCACTTGATCTCTTTCATGCTCATTGATGCTTGTCAATTTGCTTCTTGGGAGTCATGAAATCTTTCTCAACTTCACCTTCATTTAGCTTATTATTTGCTTGATGTCTATGACCATCATAATTTCCTTCTTGCTAGCCAAACATGTTTACAAGTGACTCAATATCAAATTGAGGCTTAGGTTTCTCCCTAATCACACAAATTTTTGCCTTGGGTCTATTGCATTCTTCTAAGTCTACAGCCTGCTTGATAGTGAGTTGACACTCTTCTTCATGATCATTAGGTCTAATGATGAATTTAGTATCAAGCTCATGTTTGTTTTGAGGGAGAGTTACCTTTCTTGTTCAAATTCTTTAATTATGTCATGGAATTGTTTCCATAAATCATCCCTCAAAACCATTCCTCTCCATAGAATTCTGAAGTGGAGAAACAAATGCAAGAACAAACCTTGCTTAGATGGATATGACATAGTGACCCACTATCACTCTTAGCAATTGTTCATAAATAAGAGGCCATCAATTTACAAACTAAAGCCATGGATTTTAAGCTTAATAGGACCCCTCACAATGGCCAAAGTTTTAGCTCCTCTCTCTCTCTCTCTCTCTCTCTCTCTCTCTCTCTCTCTCTCTCTCTCTCTCTCTCTCTCTCTCTCTCTCTCTCTCTCTCTCTCTCTCTCTCTCTCTCTCTCTCTCTCTCTCTCTCTCTCTCTCTCTCTCATGGCTGTATGATTCACTTCAAATTTGCCTTTTGAGCTTATAATGACAATGATGGAGAGAGAATCCTTGAAGTGTCAGTTTGACCTAAAACTTGCTCCAAAGCCTAAAAATGATCTAAGAGATCCCAAGGGACACACTGAAACCATTTTCAACTAAAAATTAATCTTTTAAGGCCGTACAAGTGCTTAAAAGTAATTGTAAAGTGTCATTTTGCTTGGTTTAGGTGTTAAATTGTAGATGTTGTCAATCTCTGACTATTCCTAAACATTCTCTAACCCATTTTTGACATCAAGTACATTGATAATATTATTGAAACATTTTCTTCTTGGAATGGTACATGTAACTCCTCCAAATAGGCCAAAAGGTGGCCAAATTATCATTGTAGCATAATAGAACATGGTAAAAGGTCAATGCATGATAGTATGACTTTGATGACATCTAACTAACCTTTTATAGTGAATTTAAGACATACCAAACCTTTTACCATTTGTGACAAAATCAAGACCTTAAAATTGACCCATAAGACTAGACAAGTGAACAATAAGCCCAAACTTTGGACAATGTTAAAAAAGATCAAATATGACCATATAAAACTATTTAGGACTATGTCAAGACCACGACAAGTTTTTGATAACTTTTTATAGTTTCAACCTAGAGGGGGTGACTAATTTTGATTTAAGGTCAAAATTTGGTCAACAATTTGGCAATTCACAGGGGTAACATGCCTGTAATGCTAATGGATCAATGGCCTTTTCCTCCCATTGGACAATGGAGTCCTTTTGTGTTACAATTTGAAACTGACATGCCTTCTTAAGACTTCAAAATCACACCAAACCACATAATGAGAAGCACATACACTATGCTCAAGGCATTTAGGGAAAGCACACATAAAAGACTCAAAACAACACACCTATCCTAATATGTATGGACCTCAAAACATGTTTGAGGGTGTGAGATAATTCTTCTTGCTTCAACTAGTATCAAAAATAATATTCTTTGAGTCACAGCTACTCCATGAGAAAAAGTCACCATATGATGGATGAATGTCAAATAAAATTTGCTTGTGAAGATCAAAGTACTTACAACTGATAAGACCTTTGCTAGATGCAAGTGAATAACTTGAAACTCCTTTGGGTGGTTCTTTTATCTCTTCTTGAATTTTGCTTGACAATGCAGCCTACTTGATCTCTTTCATGCTCATTTATGCTCGTTAATCTACTTCTTAGGAGCCATAAAATCTTTATCAACTTCACCTCTATCTAGATCATGATGTGCTTGATGTCTAGGACCATCATACTTGCCTTGTTTCTATCCAAACATGTTTTCAAGTGACTCAATATTAGATTGAGGCTTAGGTTGCTCCTCAAACACACAAATTTTTTCCTTGGGTTAATTGCATTCTTCCAAGACTACAACCTGCTTGATAGTGAGATGACACTCTTCTTCATGCTCATTAGGTCCACTAATGACTTTATTATCAAGCTCATGTTTGTTTTGAGGGAGATTTGCTTTACTTGTTCAAATTCTTGAACTATGGCATGTAACTATTGCCATAGATCATCCCTTAAAGCCATTCCTCTCCATGGAATTTTGAAGTGGAGAAATAGATGCAAGAACAAACCCTACTTATATGGTTAGGACATAGTGATCCACTATCACTCTTAGAAATTGTTTATAAAGAAGAGGCCATCAATCTACAAACTAAAGTAACTGATTTCAGGTTTACTAGGACCCCTAACAATGGCCAAAGTTTTTTTGAGCCTATAAAGGTAGCGATGGAGGAGAGAGAATGCCTAAAGTTTTAGTTCAACCTAAAACCTATTCCAAAGCTTGAAAATGATTTGAGAGAGCCCAAGGTACACTCTCAAACCATTTCAAACTGAAATTTAACCTTGTAAGGCTGTACAAGTGCCTACAAGTACTTGTAAAGTGTCATTTTGCTTGGTTTAGGTGTTGAACTATAGATGTTGTCAGTCTCTGACTATATTTAAACATTCTCTAACCCATTTTTGACATTAGGTATGTTGAGAATTTTATTTAAACATTTACTTCTTAGAATTGTACGTTTGATTCCTCCAAATAGGCTAAAAGGAGGCCAACTATTCATTTTAGCACAATAGAACATAGTAAAAGGGCAATGCATGATAATATGACTATGATGACATCTAAATAAACTTTTATAGTTACTTTAAGATATAGCAAACCTTTGACCATGTGTGACAACATCAAGACCTTAAAATTAACCCATAAGACTAGACAAATGAACAATAAGACCAAACTTTATACAATGTTAGACAAGAACAAGTATGACCATATAAAACTATTTATGACTATGTCAAGGCCATGAGAAGACTATGACAAGACCATGACATTTTTTTGAAAACCCTTGTAGTTTCAATGTAGAGGGGGTGACTAATTTTGATTTTAGCTCAAAATATGGTCAACAATTTAACAATTCATAGGGGTAACATACCTCTAATGCCAATGGATCAGTGGCCTTTTCCTCCCATGGGTAATAGAGTCCTCTTGTGCTACAATTTGAAATTGACATGCCTTCTTAAGAATTCAAAATCACACCAAACCACACAATGAGAAGCACACACACTATGCTCAAGGCATTTAGGGAAACCACACACAAAAGACTCAAAACAACACACCTATCCTACTATGTATAGACCTCAAAACATGTTTGAAGAGGTGAAACAATTCCTCTTACTTCAACCAGGATCAAAAGCAATATTCTTTGAGTCACAGCTACTCCATGAGAATAAGTCACCATATGATGGATGTTTGTTAAAGAAAATTTACTTGTGAAGGTGATCAAAGTACTTACCACTCATAAGACCTCTGCTAGCTACAAGTGAATCACTTGAAACTCATTTCAGTAGTTCTCCTAGCTCTTCTTGAAGTTTGCTTGACAATGCATCCTACTTGATCTCTTCCATGGTCATTAATGCCTGTCAATCTACTTCTTGGGAATCATGAAAGCTTTCTAAACTTTACCTTCATCTAGATCATGATGTGATTGATGTCTATGACCATCATATTTACCTTTTTTTTGGCCAAACATGTTTGCAAGTAACTCAATATCAAATTGAGGCTTATGTTTCTCCTTAATCACACAAATTTCTACCTTGGGTTGATTCAATTCTTCCAAGACTACAACCTGCTTGACAATGAGTTGACACTCTTCTTCATGCTCATTGGGTCCACTAATGACTTTATTATCAAACTCATGTTTGTTTTGAGGGAGATTTGTCTTATTCAAATTATTGAACTATGGTATGGAATTATTTCCATAGATCATCCCTCAAAACCATTCCTCTCCATCAAATTCTAAAGTGGAGAAACAAATGCAAGAACAAACCCTACTTAGATGGATAGGACATAGTGACCTTCTGTCACTCTTAGTGATTGTTAATAAATAAGTGGCCATCAATATATAAACTAAATCCACTAATTTCAACCTTACTAGGACCCCTAAAAATTTCCAAAGTTTTAGATCCTAATTCTCTCTCTCTCTCTCTCTCTTGGCTATACCATTCATTTCAAATTTGCTTTTTTGAGCTTGTAAAGGTAGCGATAAAGGAGAGAGAATGCTTGAAGTGTCAGTTTGACTTGAAACTTGGTTCAAAACCTAAAAATGATCTGAAAGATCCCAAGGGACACTTTGAAACCATTTCTAACTAAAATATGATCTTGCATAGCTGTACAAGTGCCTAAAAGTACTTGTAAAGTGTCATTTTTCTTGGTTTAGGTGTTGAACTACATATGTTGTCAATGTATAACTATCCCTGAAGATTATTTGACCCATTTTTGACATCAAGTATGTTAAGAATATTATTGAAACATTTGCTTCTTATAATGGTACGTGCAACTCCAAATAGGCCAAAAGGTGGCCAAATTGTCATTTTAGCATAATAGAACATAGTAAAAAGTCAATGCACGATAATATGACTTTAATGACATCTAAATAACATTTTATAATGACTTTAAAACATGGAAATATTTTTACCATGTGTGACAACATCAAGACCTTGAAATTGACCCATAAGACTAGATAAGTGAATAATAAGACCAAACTTTGGACAATGTTAGACAAGAACAAATATGACCATATAAAACTATTTAGGACTATGTTAAGACCTTGACAAGTTTTTGACAACCCTATGTAGTTTCAACCTAGAGGGGGTGACCAATTTTTATTTGAGGTCAACAATTTGGTAATTCATAGGGGTAGCATGCCTACAATGATAATGGGATCAGTGACCTTTTCCTCCCATTGGGAAACGGAGTCCTCTTATGCTACAATTTGAAACTAACATGCCTTATTAAGAATTCAAAATAACACCAAACCACACAATTAGAAGCACACACTATGCCCAAGGCATTTAGGGAAACCACACATAAACAACTTAAAACAACACACCTATCTTAATATGTATAGACTTTAAAACATGTTTGAGGAGGTGAAATAATTCCTCTTGCTTCAACTAGGATCAAAACCAATATTCCTTGAGTTATAGTTTCTTCATGATACCAAGTCACCATATGATGGATGTTTGTCAAAGATAATTTGCTTTTGAAGGTGATGAAAAGTACTTACCACTCATAGGACCTCTACTAGCTATAAGTTAATCACTTGAAACTCCTTTGAGTGGTTATCTTAGCTCTTCTTGAAGTTTGATTAACAATGTAGCCTACTTGATCTCTTTCATGCTCATTGATGCTTGTGAATCTAGTTTTGGGAGTCATGAAAGCTTTCTCAACTTCACCTTCATGTAGATCATGATGTGTTTGATGTCTAGGACCATCATACTTGCCTTCTTGTTGGCCAAAAATGTTTTCAAGTGACTCAATATCAGATTGAGGGCTTAGGTTTACTCCCCAATCACATAAATTTATATCTTGAGTTGATTGCATTCTTCTAAGACTGTATCCTGCTTGATAGTGACTTGACACTCTTATTCATGCTCATTAGGTCCACTAATGACTTTATTATCAAGCTCATGTTTATTTTGAGGGAGAGTTGCCTTGTTGAAATTCTTGAACTATGGTATGGAACTGTTGCCATAGATCATCACACTCTTGGACTTTTTCATTTTGGTCAGGCATAATTGTGCCATCTTTCTCATTATCATGTTCTATCACACTTGGAAATTCATCATCATATATATGAATAAAGTAGTTACCCCATTTAGATTGCTTAAGGGAATCATCAAGATTTGCCTCAAGAAACTCATCATCCTCATCATGAATGATATATGTGCCAAGACCTATCTATTTAATGAAAGCATAGGGATCATACTCATAGTTATCAACACCATATTCATCTAAGAAGAGATCAAAAATATGTTCAAGAGGGGAACATACTTGATCATCTATGGCATGCTCCTATTACTCAATGATAGTGCAATTTAGATTGGAGCTAGTTTCCACATATGGCTCAATGTGGAACTTTACCAATGATTGTGTTCCTATTATTACCTTAGCTCCATACCTCAATCTAAAAACCAAGAAAGACAAATAAGCAACAACATACCCTCTTATCTTGGAAATAAAGTCTCTTGATAGGTAAATGGCAAAGTGTGTAGGTAGATCCACCACTACTATGACTTGTAGAATTGGAAAATGTGGGTAGTCATGCAAGAACACTTTCAAGCTTTTAATGATCCCTATAGACCTGGCTAGTGTTCCATCAAGATGCAACACTCATTTTATATAAGGCTAATACTTCAATCCCAACTTGTCTGCAACTAGTTTAGGCATGACTGAAGTACTTGTCCCACTATCCATAATGCAATTATGGACCAACTTATCTCCCACAATGAGGGTAAGATAGAAAGGTTGGGTTTTTTTAGATTTGGTGGAAGGTTCAAAAATATGAGTGGGTGAATTTATGAGGGCTACACCAATATGATTTGCTGGTTGGGGGGGAATATGGACTTGTGACAGTTGCTCTTGGAGTAACTCTTTTTGACTAGGTATATGGAGTATCTTGAGGTTGATGCAATGAAAGTTTCACCACCTTTCCTAAGTTCTAATTTTAAAGAGGTGAAAGACTCATAGAGGCTGCCATATTTGCATTCATAGCTTGTTGCCTTGAAGGGGGGTTGTTTAGAAGTTTGTCCACATCTTGAGCATCTCCCAAAGCTCTCCTCTTTGACTTTTTGTTGGCTACAACTAAGGTGCTTTGATTTAGGATAAATCTATCCTCGATTTGGTAGTTTTACAAAGCTCATTCCTAAATTACTACACACTCCACTTGGTTATGCTTGCATGAAGCTATCATCTTCTGATGTCAAGTAAGTATTAGTCACTCCTTGAGCCACCAAGCTTGACCTTCCCCCTTATAGGAATTCATTTATTGACTTTGAGGCTACCCCCAATAATTTGGCCATTCTTTTCTTTGAACTAGGTTGCTATGGATTGGAACCATGGCTCTTGAGGTGGGAGCAAAAATTGGATTATAGGCATTAGGTGACCTATTGAAATTAGGTTGACCTTGTCCCCTCCCTTGCCCA
The DNA here is from genome assembly GCA_037957365.1 of Torreya grandis. Taxonomy (NCBI): domain Eukaryota; kingdom Viridiplantae; phylum Streptophyta; class Pinopsida; order Cupressales; family Taxaceae; genus Torreya; species Torreya grandis. Next base: position 2,156,306 of record JARHVA010002767.1, read on the forward strand.
TTATACAGAGGTGGAAATTTGTTAGCTTATTGAGAGTAATAGTAAGAATTTTGTAAGCTCTAGTATGTTAATTTGATTGCCTAGTTGAAGCTTCTAAGGCCTTATATTTTTCTTGATAATCAATTGCATCATCTAATTTCCTTAGAGAAGCTTTAGACTTGTTATTTGGATTTAGAAATGGAGCAAGGCTTGAAGGGGTAGTAGAAATTTTAGGCAAGATAGGCATTGAGACCTTTGGAGGGAGTTTACTATCTTTGATCAAACAATTCTCAGTTCTAATAGCCACATCATAGGCATCAGGAAAGGTAAACCATCCTATGGGTTACAACATGACAACTACATCAATTTTAATCACTTTGAGGTAGGTTAGGAAAATAAAACTTGCAAGATGGGAGGTGGAAGCCTATTCCATGTCTTTTAGAACCTTTCATTCAAATCATGCATGGATTCCTTAGGCCCTCTTTTGGTGACATTTAGTTGATGGATCAATGATGTATGATCACTCCTATCCTCAAATATTTTAGTCAATAACTCCCCAAATTCATCCCATATAGTAATGCATCCTTCTATCAAGGTCTATACCAATCAAGGGCTTTTCCCCTAAGGACATGGAAAACAATCTGATTGATATTTTAATTTATGTAATATTATGGAAATTATAAAAGTTGGATTTTTTTTAATGTGTTCACTTGGGGTGATATGACCTTCCCCATTGAATGTAGAGACACCTATGGTGGAATAGTGAGGGATATCATCATAGGCAACAAGGTTTATGGGATTTTCAATATTGAAATCCATGAAATCATGTTACCTAGCCATATTATTAGTGTTAAGAGAACTTGGGTAATCTAGAATAAAGAGGGGTAACAGAGCAACCAAAGAATTTTTGGAGTATAGATGAGTGGTAACAAATCTCCTTACTCTAAGAGAATAGTAAGGTTGATGAAAAAAAATCAAATGGAATGCCTTTATTAAATGATCTTGTGTTTACCTTAGGCATGAAAATAACAAATTTATCTATAACTAAATGTTGTAACTTCAATGGAGTCACCAAATGATGAGTAGGAAACACTTGTGCAGATGTAGTATTGTCAAAATTAGCATTCAACTGGACAAGAAGTGATTGGTATAATTGTCCCACCAACCATGTCATAAATATTATCATTAATTTTTCACCCTTGGAGAGGTAGTTCAAGCCTATTCCAATTCAGTAAGATAATGCTTCTTCCATATACAAGCCTATACAGATTGTAGAAGTAGGTTGAAGATACTCAGAGCTATGGGGGAGACTTGATGCAGATCATCATACATTCATATGGCCTTGACTACCCCATTGTCATTATCAAGTGATATAAATGTATTAAATGCTCAAACTCTCAATACACAAATGCTATATATAAGATGATTATATATAGTCCATACATTGTAGTTAGATAGGGATGTTGAAAAATGTGACATGATGCTTGTCATAGGATTTGTAGACCATTGAAAGAGTGATGAAGATGTGATGAACATGACAGTGTCAAGAAGTTTAAAAGTCAAGAATTGGCTTTTATAGCCCTAAAACACGCAAAAGGCCACCTACAAGCCCCAAACTTGTAGGTCCTCACTTTGGACTAAAATAAATATTTAGATCAATAGAAGCAAAGTGAATCATGAAACCTAATTTCATTGTAGATAGGGAGAGACACAAACCATTGAAATGACAACTAAACAAAACTTGCAAAGCATGAAACTGAGCTAAGAAGTCTAACAACCACCTACATGATTGTGTATAGAATTGGGAAGACTAGAAGGTTGAAAATGCAATGAAGTAGCAAAAAAAGTTGGTAGGATAATGGGAATGAGAATTTTATGAGGACTAGACATATTCAAGATCATGATAGGGTTAAGAGGGTTGGCTTTCAAACCTTGTATTTAGATTTCCCCAAGTGACACCTACAACCACCCTTATAAGGAAGTTGTCTTAAATAATGATGTTGGTGAGGTGTTGAGTTTCAATACATTTTGAAGATTCCAAAATCTCAACCACATGAGCAAAAACCATTGAGATGATTATGAATGGAATTTTGAAAACCTTAAAGCCATTAACATACTTAGAATCTCCTATAGGCTACCTACATGACTATTTGAAGGATCAGCCCAGCTTCAGGCTAAAGAAGGAAGGAGTAGATAATGTATGAAAGATTCTTGGAACCTAATTGAGAATCCAAATAATTAAAATTCAATTTAGAATAAAATTTATATTGAAATAAGACCATTGAGACCAAAACACAGTCATCACCCTAAAATAGGGACCTACAAGCTAAATGAGGATAAGCTAGTTTCAAGCCTAAAGAGAAGGGCATAGGTGTATGAGAGTATATGAGGTATATTTTAGTTAGAAAAAAATATCATAGGTATATTTTAAAAATAAAGAAAACACGATGTGTTTGATCAAAACTAAGTTTAGAGCCTAATTCTCACTCAGTCAAAAAAGCAACCTATAGGTTTGCCTTCTTATGAGAGCTTTTACTTGATTTGAGAAGAGTAGGTTCTCTGGAAAGGTTTGAAAGGATGAAAATAGTTGAGAATGGTTTTATAGTGTCATAAAAATCTCATCTATATCTCCATATTCTATTGAAAAATATTAAAATGAAGATGAAAATTTGTTTAGGCTTGTAGGACTAATTCTCACATACAAGCAAACCTAGGAGCAATCATCTACAAATGGCTTGTTAAGAAGGATGATGAGAGTGTAATGAAGGTTTGAAGGGATTTTAGAGGCTCAAGATAGTGGTTCAGAGTCTCCAAGACCATTCATGGATAGAGAAAAACAAGGAAATGCCATTTTTGTCCTTAAACCCTTCTTCAAACTCCCACCATGAAAAATTGCATTTCAAAGCAAGTTTCTTATCAATTGATGTGACATTGGCCCAGTATATAGGGATAAAAGGTTTAAAATATTGTATTAAGGTCTCTACCCTAGATTTTTGAAGCATCAATAGTTTTTTTTAAGTCCAACACCTTCATGAACAAATCTCAAGATTCCAAATCCCTTTCAAATGGCTTGTTTACAACCCAAAGAGTACCTTCATACACTCAGAACTTTCATGAGGATTTTGATGGGAAATAATGATGAGTGAAGGTGATGGAGGGTTCCCTTAATAATAATATTGTGGCATTAGGAGAGATAAATAATATATGTTATTTATACATAATCTTTAAGAATGAAACATGCTTAAAACCCTCCTAAAACACTGATAGTGACCAGTCAAGACAAATGGACCTTTAAAGCATGTTTAATGATATAGTTTTATATTAAAACCTATTATATGTTGTTGAAGACTCAAATTAGGTCCTTCACATGTAATTTTTTCATACTTGTAGTTGTATGAACTATAATAAATTCCCTATTTTGCATGTTTTTTGGTGTTTTGGTGTGTGTGCTTGTTTCTTGTGGCATGGTGTGATGTGAGTTTATAGTATTTATAAGGTATGTCAATTTAAAATTTTATCATAAGAGTGAATCCATTTCATAATGGGATGAAAAGGCCACTGATCTATTATCATTGTAGACATGCTACACCTATGAATTATCAAATTATTGACCAACTTTTGACCTCAAGTAAAAATTAGTCACCCCCTCTAGGTTGAAAATTTATAGAGTTTTCATAAAATTGCCATGGTATTAACTAGTTCCATATGGTCATATTTGTCTAGGTCTAGCATCATCCAAAGTTTGGTCTTGTGTTCACTTGTCTAGTCCTATGGGTCAATTGCAATGACTTGATGTTGTCACACATGGTCAAAGTTTTAGCACATTATAAAGTCACTATGAAAGGTTATTTGGATGTCATTAAAGTCATATTATCATGAATTGACCTTTTACTATGTTCTATTATGCTAAAATGACAAATTGGCCACCTTTTGGCCTATTTGGAGGAGTTACATATACCATTCTAAAAAATCAAACATTTCAAGAATATTTATAATGTACCTGATGTCACAAATGGGTCAAATAATGTTTAGGGATAGTCACAAACTGACAACATCTATAGTTTAACACCTAAGATAAGTAAAATGACACTTTAAAAGCACTTTTGGGCACTTGTATAACCTTAAAAAATTAAATTTTAGCTAGAAAGGGTTTCTAAGTGCCCCTTGGGGTTCTTCAGATCATTTTAATTCTTTTCACCAAATTTCAGGTCAAACAGATACTTTAGGCGCTCTTTCTCCTCCATCGTTACCTTCATAAGCTTAAAAAGATAAAATTGAAGTGAATAGTATGGCCACGAGAGAGAGAGAGAGAGAGAGAGAGAGAGAGAGAGAGAGAGAGAGAGAGAGAGAGAGAGAGAGAGAGAGAGAGAGAGAGAGAGAGAGAGAGAGAGAGAGAGAGAGAGAGAGAGAGAGAGAGAGAGAGAGAGAGAGAGGAGATGAAACTTTGGCCATGTTAAGGGTACTAGTAAGCTTGAAATTAGTGGCTTTATTTTGTAGATTAATGGCCCCTTCTTTATGAACAATCACTAATGTGACAATAGGTCATTATGTTGATCTATCCAAGTAGGATCTGTTCTTACATCTATTTCTCCACTTCAAAACTAGATGGATAAGAATGGATTTTAGGGATGCTTGTAGAGTTTAAGAATCTCCTTTCCATGGTGGTTTCATTAGCTAACTCATCTTCATGAAGTGTCTTCACTTCAAGGAAAAGTGTTTTGATGTAAAAGGTGTTTTAGTGAATCCTACGACAAGTTTTGTTTTGTCTGTAGATATTTATCATATTCAAATGTTCCAAATGCTTCATCACTCATAGAAGATCCCTCAACTTCATGGAGTTCATGGCTACTTATATGATGTGTGATTCTTGTTAATAATCTTCAAGTGTTTGGTTTTTAGAAACATTGTCAATGTTTGAACAGTCCACAACATGTTTAATTTCCAAATTTGGCTCAAATATTTCATAGTATATGGTTCTAAGATAACATTGCACTATTGGAAGTATGAGAAGATGAAGACAATAGTACAAGCACACCTTCCAATGAGAGTCACAAGTGTTTCTTCCATATACAAGCCTGTATAGACTGTAGAAGTAGGTTGAAGATACTCAGAGCCATGGGGGAGAATTGATACATCTCCTCATAAATTCATATAGCATTGAATGCCCCACTATCATCATCAAGTGATATAAATGGATTACATGCTTAAACTCTCAATACACATACCCTACATATAAGATGATTGGATACAATCTGTATAAACTAGTTAGATAGGGAAGTTGAAAAAGGTGACATGATGCTTGTCATAGGCTTTGTAGACCATTGAAAGAATGACAAAGAGATGTGATGAAGATGATAGTGTCAAGAAGATCAAAATTCAAGAAGTGGATTTTATAGACCTAAATCAAGTAGAAGGATACCTACAAGCATGTGGGTCCTCACTTTGGACCAAAATAAATATTCAGATCAATAAAAGAAAAGTCAATCATGAAACCTAATTTCCTTGTAGACAAGGAGAGACATAAACCATAAAAAGACAACTAAACAAAACTTTAAAAGCATGAAACTGAGCTAAGAAGTCTGACAGCTAGATACAATATTGCGTATGAAATTGAGAAGATAAGAAGATTGAAAATGATATGAGGTAGCAAACAAAGGTTGTAAGATAGTGAGAATGAGCATTCTATGAGGATTAGACATCTTCAAGATCATGACAGGGTTGAGAGGGTTAGCTTCCAGACCTTGTATTCAGGCTTTCCCAATAGACACCTACAACCACCCTTATTAAAAGGTTGTCTTAACTAATGATGTTGGTGAGGTGTTGAGTTTCAATGCATTTTTAAGATTCCAAACCCTCAACCACATGAGCAGAGCCATGGAGATGATTATGAATGAAAGTTTGAAAACCTTGAAGTAATTTTAATTACTAATTTGTTGAGGCAAGTTATTTGATTAATTTAAAAATGGCTAAAGTTTTAGAAATATTGTCATTGATGTCAAAGGTCTAACATTATTGGTGATAAATGCCCCATTGAATTTAATGGTGTTTTTTATATTCATATCTTGGATAATGTGTGTTAATATCTATTTAATATTAATGAATATATTTTTGGTTGCATATAAGTCAAAAAAGGGCCCATAGAGAAGTCAAAGAGTCACGGGGTAAAGACAAAAGAGGAATGGAATGCATTTTCTCTTGAAGAGTCATCTTAAGGAATTCCAATAGTCACCATGTGAAGACAAAAGAGGGTATGGCACATTTTTCCATGAAGAGACACTTTAAGGAATATGAAAAGTCACCAAGATAAAGACAAAAGAGGAAAGGATGCTTTTTCTTATGAAGGGTCATCATATGACTTTTCAAATGCAAGGATATGAAGGGTCATACAAGTTTGGCACCATTTTCCATGAGGATTGAAGGGTCAAAAAGGGTGAATAACAAAGGTCTTTTGGAAAGCTATAAATAAAGGTTTAAGAATCCACTTGAGATATGCAAGAGAGTGCATAGTTTGTATTTTTTTTTAAAGAGAGAAAAATAGGAGATATTCTAGACTTATATCATTTGTTGAGTAAGAAACATTGAGAGATAGTTATGTTTTATACATGTTGTCCCTGAAAAATGACTTTTCATTTTTGGGACAACATGTGAACTATTTTGGTTCAAAAGACCAAAATTTCTCTCTTCCCTTCTCAATATTTGTTTTGAGCTTACAAATTCCTCAATTTTCCAAGCTTTTTTACTAAAGGGATTAGCAGGTTCAACAGGGTCAAAGGCTTTTACAGGTGAGTCCAATCAAAAGAACCAGTTTCCAACACTTAGTCATTTTTAGGATTAGTTCAGTGCCTTGGTTCGATCAAAAATGTCCATAGGCAAGCATCTAAGCAAGGATTAAACCATCGAACCATTAAAACTTGAACCATTTTGGTTCAATAGGTTCAATGGGTTAAAAGGTTCAATGTCATCACCAAGAGCTAAGCGCATTTGCCATAGATTAAAATTTCAACCGTTTCAAAGTTCCACAGCTCTGAGCACTTAACGAGTTTCAAAGGCTTAAACTGTTGAACCATTGAACCTTGAACCATTCTAGTTCATCAGTTCAATGGGTTCAACATTCAAATGGTTCAACGTGCTTGGTTAAAAGATATCAAAGAGACTCAGCTAAATCAAAAGAATGAACCGACTGAACTGTTGAACCTTGAATTGCTTCATAGGTTTAATGAGTTCACGGGTTGAAAGGTTCAAAGGTAGCCTCAGTCAAGGAAAGGAGCGCGCAAAAGAAAATCCTAAGAGTGGAAAGTGGCAAGTGTCAATGGTAGAAGGTTTCAATATGATGCAGTAGAAGATGCCACTGTCCTTGGTGAGAATCAGTGGAAGCCAAAAAGTGTCATCATCTGCATGATTGCTAGAAAGGAGCCCTGACTATTTTTGTAAGTATTTCTAGAGTTTGGTAGAAGTTGCCACATGTCTTCTTCCACCAGACTCTCAAAGGTTTCTAAAAGCTCCTATGAATTAGGAAGATACTTACACATGTCCTCACCTATTTTGGTGGAAGATGCCACATGCCACTTGTTAAAAGTAGCAGAAGGTGCCATGTGTCAAAGACAGATCACTCCCAATGTAGATATGCAGAGTCAAGGAAATATTTCTTCAGACAAATTGTTTGAAGGAATCCCTTCAGACATTTTATTTGAAGGAAATAAAGGGATGACAGTCCTCTAAATAAATTGAAGCCCGAAGGCCACCCAGATGATCCAAAAGGGTAGGTACCCTTGCGAGGGACACTCAACACTTAGAAACAGGCCTATTTCAAGCCTCCTTCAGGGAGGGTCAAGCCTCTAAGCACAACGGAAGCTGCCAAGTGTCACATGCGAAGACAACAGTCCCTAATAAGTTTCAAAGCTATGGATGCCACCATGTGTCCTCACCCACATTACAGTGAAAAGCAACCATAGATAGCAAGAAAGACAAAGGAGTTGCTACGGAGAATGATAGGCCTGTAAACGTCAAATTTAGGATGATTGACCAGCTTTTAACCTTCAAAAGAGGAAAGACTTGCGAATATCAAATTTGCTATAATGAAGTGTCTGTTGATCTCTGCAGGCTTAAAATGTAGACCTGAATACATTCAAAGACCCTAAAGCCAAGGCCAAAGGAAGAAAAGACAAAGAGGGAAATCTTAGTAGGAGTTATTCCCAGTAGGTGGATCAGTTTGTTGGGTAGGTATTTGGGGCTTGCAAACATTGAAAGTGTAGCCTGTTTGTCCCCTTTGGAGTAAAGATGGAGTAGATAGTTGTGCAGATAGTAGGTGATGAAATGAGTGATTTAGGCTCGAGAGTAGACACTGGAGATGAATCAACATTCCACACTTAAGGCAGCTACTCTACTCTAGTGTGGCCCTCCTTGACAGAACCAAAAATGCATGCAAGGCATTAATTGTACCGCATGGGTTGCTCCATGGGACAAAGTGCCAAGTCTCTCTTAGCCTCTATATAATGTAATCTCTTGTATCATTTAAAGGGAGATCTTCCCGTTACTAGAACCAAAACTCTGCCCAAATTGAAAGGTGAATACTGAGACTTTGAGCTTAGATTGTATTTCATTTTATTTTATCTGAATGAGAAAGCAAGTTACTTGCAGACTTTGTGTTGTTATAGCTTGTGCCATTTTAGGAGATTTTTCTTATGTCTATCTTCTAAACACATTCTTATTTATTTAATCTAACAAGCAAAGCTAGTGGAAGTGTTAAGGTAGGTGTCCTGAAGCTAACCACTTTCAGACTTTGTGCTATCATAGTTGTCTTTAGTGTGTGTTTATTTTCTATTTCTGTGTAAAAGACCTTGGGATGACTTTGTTCCCCCATTGTTCTTCATACCTCACCCTTGGGCAGTCAAAGTGGATACTTTGTGCTACATCTTAGATTGATAGTCACTCTATAATATGTTACTAGTCACTTGTTACTTGAAAGATTCTTGTGGTTTGCAAGAACAAGCACTTCTGAAAGAAGAGAAGTGCCTTATATCATTTCACTAAGATTTATAATATCCAAGAAGGGATCTGGCTCTTGGTTGAATGTTACTTCTGAAAAAAGAGAAACACCTTCACCAATCATCCAAGATTTCTCTTTTGTTTGTGAGCATCATCTCTAAAAAAAGAGAGATGGATGGTTTATTCTACCCCTGAGTGTTATTTTTTGCTTATTTATATAGTATATATCCCCCTTTATATTTATAGGGAACCTTCCCTTAATGAGAAGAGAGATTTATCCCATGTTGATGTAGTAAACCTGCACACCTGGCCGACCAATCTCCCTATGCTATGGTTGAAGAGACCTATTTTGCTCACCAGTTAGTTAGTCGACTAAATATTCACCCAATAATTTTTGGCAACTTCACTAGGGAAGGACAAGCAGTTTGAAGCCTCAAGCTTCAAATTGAAGTAAGACCCATCCTTTTCCATTTTTGTTTCACAATTTGGCAACTCCATGTTATACTAGAAGCCAAAAATCTCAAGGTGTTGTTGACCTTGCTTTTGAGTTGGTGCAGCAAAACAATTTTGAGTTGTTTCCTCCACAAACTCACCTTCAACGAACTAGGAGTCTTCCTCCTAGCCCTACCAGGTCACCAACACAAGCTAGAGCTTCTTTTTTTGCTGATATTAGAGCTTTGCCCATACATATTCCACCTAGATTTGTGATCCCACCTTTACATAGTCAAATCATGGCTCAAGGCCCCTGAAGTAACTCTTTTGGTCCATTGAATTTAACTCCACCTCAACATGAGCTTCCATGTACTTCAAGGAAGAAATTCCCCAAAATTTTTAGTGATGGAAAAGTTCATCTTGATGAACACATTATAGCTTTTAGCATAGCCTATGGCATAATAGGGGTGGAATTTGAAGACATAGCAGTCAGGTTATTCATGGAGACACTACAAGGTGCTACTGTAGACTGGTTCTACCATCTATAAGCTTGATCAATGACTGATTGGGTCACTCTAAAAGATAAATTTGAAGCTAGGTTCAAGCCTTCAAAAGATGTACATGCCTTGCTGGCCCAACTCACACAGATGAAGAAGGAGCCCCATGAACCTATGAGGGACTTCATTGCCAAGCTGAGGCACAAGATTCCCATGGTCACCCAATTGACATCTCAAAATCTCAAGTGTTTCTTCATCAACTCACATCTGCCTGAAGTGAGTTTCTTATTGAGATGAGATAGACACATAGACCTTGCTACTGCTCAGGACTTGGCTACCGAAGTAGAAGATGACCTTATCTTGGCAAGAAAGATAAGGAGAGACCCTAATAAAGGTAAATCCTCTTCATCTTCTGAATACTCACCTATAATCACCACTAACCCAATGGTACAAAAGCTAGAAAATGAAGTGCTAGATCTCAAAAAGAAAATGGTGCAAAGGATGTCATCTGCTCCTTCATACAGAGATGTACCAAGGAGGACATTCCCTAATCAGTCCTACCAAGGCCATGCTGCCAAGAATCAAGGACAAAAAAATTGCCTTCCTCCTCCACAGAGGAACCTCACCCTTGAAGCACCTCCAAACAAATCAGTAGTTGGATATCTTGAAGCTGAATCAGATTTCTCATTCCAGCCTAAGTTGAATCCTAAAGATGACGCTAATCTCTTTACTGAAGAAGAAGAAGAATTAGCTGGTGACTCCCATATTAGTTTTTTGAACTATCAAGATGAACCCAAAAGTGAAGGCAATGCAGTTGAGGGGTCATATGTTGTATTCACTTAGTCTAAGAATCAATCAGCTCAACAAGTTGATAAAGAGAAAGTAGAGGAGTGACCTCAACCAACAGTTTCAATTTCTAAGCGTGGGACCACTCTGCCCTTCTAGCCAAAGGACCCAGTGACTGCTAGAAAGGTAAGTACCCCAAACATTTCTGCACCTTCAACTTCAAATTCATAGTCCAGTTCTCCCCCTCCCAAAACTCAAAAGGATGAACTCCTATCCACTGTGCCTAGTTCGTTTCCAACATTTGATATCATTGACCATGCAAAGAAAACTAGAATTCAAATGTTTGAATTTGAATTTCTACAGTCACATCCTGAGTAATTAGATAAATTGGTTTAGTGTATTAAAAACTAGAATGTCCCTGTTGAAAAGCAGTTCCTAAAGTGACACATGATTCCCCCAAGAATGTACCCACTAGGAACAATCTTGTCATTACCCCTCCTACTGCTCCTAGTAAGACTGAACCCATTTATGTCTTAATGTTGATAAATGGACATCAGCTGAATAATTGCATCATCGACTCTGGAGCTTTAGACAATGTCATGCCTGCTAAAGTGGTTGAGTCCCTTGGTTTCACACTGACCAAGATGTTTGGTAGATTTTTCTCCATGGAGAACAAGCAAGTACCTTTACTAGGACAAATTAAAGATGCCCAATTTGCATTTACAGCATTCCTAGACAAAAGAATCAAGATGATTGTCTTAGTAGCTGACGTCCTAGCATCATATGGCATCCTTTTTGGGTAGAATTTTTGCAAGGATGTTGGTGGTGAATTGAGCATGGATTTATTTGAGACAAGGATTCCAGTCAAAGGTTTTATGAAGAGGCTACTCCTTGAGAAGGAAGTGAAATATGTGGTTACCTAGACCTCAGCACCTGAAGCTCAAATTGTGTTTGAGTCTTCAGGTATGGGTAACTACTTTATATCAACAGATGGAGTTCATAAGACATCTGATGAAGCTCCTATGGGTGACAACCTGGAAACACATTCAGCTAAAATAGCAGAAGAATGGGTAGAGCACAAGGCAAGTGTGGAAGTATCTCCACCTCTAAATGAAGAAGAATCCAAAGGAAAATCAATATCAAATGAGGTATGGATTCTTGAATTTAATGGAAGCTGCTCCTCGACCCGTTCAAGAGCTAGGGTTGTGTTAATATCTCCTCAAAGAGATATTTTTCCTTCATCTTATAAGTTGTAGTTTAGCAACACTAATAACACAAATGAGTATGAATCTCTGTTGCTGGGATTAAAAGCTGTTAGGGACAAAGGTGCCAAACTCCTTCATGCTAAAGGAGATGCTGAATTGGTGGTTTGTCAGGTGAGGAACCTGTATCAAACCAAGAATGAAAGATTGTGCCACTACCATAACCTAGTCTGGGACCAAATTAAAAACTTTGATGCTTTTAGCATCTCTATAGTTCTCAGAGAATTAAATGACCGGATTGATGCACTAGCTATTTCAACTACTCTTTTGGTCTCCCACCCAGACTTCAAAGGAGATAGGTACACCATTGAGTTGGTCTTTAGGCCAACTGTGCCTAATAATGCCAGTCATTGGCAAGTGTTCAATAATGACAAGAAAATCATTGCCTTCTTGGAGCAAAGGGATAGCTTTGAATAGCTACATTTCGAAGGTAGTGAACCTCAAAAGTGTGAATCAGGTCCTGAATCAAGTTCAAGCATAGGTGAGGAGTTATTGCAACTGAAAGGGAATAAGATTCCCAAAAGCCTATTTTCTCTTGAGAAGCTATTTGATAAGCATGATAGATTCATCAAATAACAACAGACAGATTCAAGCTCCTCTCAAGAGTTTGATCAATTAAATCTGGGAACCAAGGAAGACCCCAAGATAGTGAACATTGGGAAATGTTGTACTCCTAAAGAGCGTTTCAAGTTCACCACTTTTCTCAACCAGTACATGGACATCCTAGTGTACTCTTATGATGACTTGAAGTCACTCTAGCCTGATAAAATTTGACATGGCATTCCTCTTAAGGCTAATTCGACACCTTATAGGCAAAAGTCTAGGCATTATAATCCAAAAATATCAGGTACTATTCTATCTAAAATACAAAAAATGCTAAATGCCAAGATAATCTTTCCAATCCATCATTCCACCTAGATTTCCAATATAGTGCTTGTAAGGAAGAAGAATGGTGAAATTCACCTTTGTGTGGATCTTAGAAATTTGAATCAAGCATCCTTGAAGGATAATTATCCTTTCCCAATCATGGATCAAGTGGTTCAAACAGTGACAGAATCAGAGATGTTATCAATGCTAGATGGCTTCTTAGGATATAATTAGGTCAAAGTTGGTGAAGTAGACCAGCATAAGACTACTTTCACCACACCTTGGGCCACGCTTGCGTATAAAAGGATGCCTTTTGGCTTGATAAATGTTGGTGCCACCTTCCAAAGAGAAATGGACCTTGCCTTCAAGGATGAGATGGGTAAGTTCATTATATTTTATCTTGATGACTTGATCATCTTCTCTAAGCATCGCCCAAATCATGTGTGCCATTTGCAACAAGTGCTGAAATGCTGCCACCAGAATGGCATTTCCTTAAACCCTAAGAAGTCAGTCTTTGGAGTAATAAAGGGGAAACTTCTCAGACACATTATGTCAAAAGGGGACATAAATATTGACTCAGACAGATTCAAGTCTATCCAAGAAATTACCTTGCTCACAAGTAAGACTACTGTCCACTCCTTCTTTAGAAAGGTGAATTTCTTACAGAGGTTCATCCCTCAGTTTGCTGAGAAGACTAGGCACATTTTAAACATGATGAAGGAAAAGGCCACCTTTAGATGGACTGAAGAAGGCAAGTTAGAATTTGAGGATATCAAGACTATCATTTCCCATGCTCTAATTTTGGCTTGTCCAAACTATAACAAAGAGTTCACTATTTATAGCTATGCTTCAAAACATATGCTTTTAGCAATTCTAATTCAACAAAATAAAGAAGGTATGGAATCTCCCATTTCCTTCATGAGCTATCCTCTCAAATCTCATGAGTTGAAGTTCTCAAACATAGAGAAGCATGCTTATGTAGTGGTGAAGGAAGTGAAGCATTTTCGCTTCTACATCTTGAATTCACACACAACTGCCTTGGTTCCTGACACCACACTTAAATCCATACTGACTCAACAGGAGTTTGGGATGAAAAGAGGCAATTGGGTTGCAAAGATCCAGGAGTTCAATTTGGTCATCAAGCCAACAAAGCTAGTGGGTGGAAAGGGACTATGCCAATTAATTGTTGATAACAAGCTAGAAGAACATAGCATGAAGAATTAGAGGTGGAAGACACACCAACAATCCTCTTTATCTCCACCACGAATGAATGGTATTTAGGTATTGCTCATTTCCTTACTTATGGTGAGTGTCTTGCTCACCTATCTTATAAATAAAGGAGAACCATCAAGATAAAAGATACAAATTTTGTCTTCTAGGACAATGGTCTATACAAGAGGAGCCTTGATGGAGTTTTGTTCACTGTGTGGACAAGGAGAAACAAAGCCAACTTCTAAAGTCCTTCAAAAATTTAGCCTGTGAGAGACATTTTTTTGCTCCTATGACTACCCATAAAATTCTATGAGCTAGGCACTACTAGCCAACTCTCTTTCAGGATGCATACAAGTGGGTTAGGGAATGTGAACTATGTCAGCAGTTTATAGGAAGACCCAAGTTAGTTGCCCTGCCTCTCAAGCTAGTGGTCATAGACGAGCTGTTCCAGCAATGGGGAATTGATTTTATTAGAGCTGTAAACCCATCTTCAAGTACTAGACATGATTATGTCCTCACAATAATAGATTACTTCACCAAATGGGTGGAAGCTGTTCTAACCAAACATGCTACTTCAGAAGTAGTATGCAATTTCCTCAAAGAGAACATCATCTCTAGGTTTGGGGTCCCAACCAAGATTGTCACTGACAATGTAACTTGTTTCACTTCCCAAGAGACTACTCAATTATATTTCTACTATGGAATTACACTCTCCCACTCTTCTAATTAATTTCCACAAGGGAATGGACAGGCTGAATCAAGCAATAAGAACCTGGTGACTATCATCAAGAAGTTGGTGGATGACAACCAAAGGACATGGCATAAAGCATTGGTTGATGCCCTATGGGTAGATATAATTACACCAAAGAGCAATTGGTATGTCTCCTTTCCAACTTCTTTATGGTGTTAATGTTGAGATACCAGTCACCTTAGAATTGCCAGCATTGAAATTGGCTAAGGAAATTGAGGATCAAATATATGAAAGCACCCTTGATAAGAGGATCATGTGTCTTACTGAGTTGGATGGTTAGAGAACTATGGTGGTAGATTGAATTTCTGCCCATCAAGGTCTGGTGAAGAAGCTATTTGACCAAAAAACAAAGAACTATGATTTCTAGATTGGAGATCAAGTCTTGTTGTGGGATAAAAGAAGAGAACCAAAGGGGATGCATGGAAAGTTTGATTCCCTATGGAGGGGTCCTTTTACTATTCATCAACTCAACAGTGAAAATAGTTTCTTGTTGAAGTATCAAGATGGAACTCTCTTTTCTCTGCCTCACAATGGGCAACATCTGAAGCACTTCAACTCTTGAAGTATCGAATGAGTTCCTCTGTACATATGTATATTTGTATAGTCTTTTATTTCTATTTTGTGCTTTTCATTTTCATTTTTGGAGCCCTTATTTTTGGGTGTCATGACTCCATAGCCCAATGGCATACTTCAAGGCACTGGAGATTCTAGTTTTTACTCCCCTCAGCTATTTTGAGTTTTCATCTAATGGTAGTTCCCCAACTGGAGCCAGCTGTTGTCCCCAAAAAATGACTTCTCATTTTTGGGACAACATGTGAACTATTTTGGTTTAAAAGACCAAAATTTCTCTCTTCCCTTCTCAAAATTTGTTCTGAGCTTACAAATTCCTCATTTTTCCAAGCTTTTTCAGTAAAGGGATTAGCAGGTTCAATAGGGTCAAAGGCTTCTGCAGGCGAGTCTAATCAAAAGAACTAGTTTCCAACACTTAGTCATTTTTAGGATTAATTCAATGCCTTGGTTTGATCAAAAATGTCCATCAATAAGCACTAAGAAAGGATTGAACCATTGAACCATTGAACCTTGAACCATTTTGGTTCAACAGGTTCAATGGGTTCAAAGGTTCAACGTCATCACCAAGAGCTAAGCACATTTGCCAAAGATTCAAAGTTTAACCATTTCAAAGTTCCATGGCTCCAAGCACTTAATGAGTTTCAAAGGCTTGAACTGTTGAACCATTGAACCTTGAACCATTCTGGTTCATCCGTTTAATGGGTTCAATGTTAAAATAGTTTAACATGCTTGGTTTAAAGATATCAAAGAGACTCAGCTAAATCAAAAGAATGAACCAACTGAACCGTTAAACCTTGAACTACTTCATAGGTTCATTGATTTCACATGTTTAAAGGTTCAAAGGCAGCCTCAGTCAAGGAAAGGATTGCACAAAAGAAAAGCCTGAGAGCAGAAAGCACCAAGTGTCAATGGAAAAAGTTTTCAATATGATATAGTAGAAGATGCCACGTGTCCTTGGTGAGAATCGATGGAATTTGACAAGTGTCATCATCTACGTGATTGCCAGAAAGGAGCCTCGACTAATTTTATGAGTATTTTTAGAGTTTGGCGGAAGCCACCACGTGTCTTCTTCTGCCAGACTCTTAAAGATTTCTAAGAGCTCCTATGAATTAGGTGGATACTTCCACATGTCCTCACTTGTTCCAACAGAAGATGCCACATGCCACTTGTTAAAAGTAGCAGAAGGTGCCATGTGTCAAAGATGAAGCACTCCCAACATAGAGATGCAGAGTCAAGGAAATATTTCCTTCAGACAAATTGTCTGAAGGAAATAAATGGATGATAGTCCTTTGAAGAAATTAAATTCTGAAGGCCATCTAGATGATCCAAAAGGGTAGGTACCCTTGTAGGGGACACTCAACACTCAGAAATGGGCCTATTTCAAGCCTCCTTCGGGGAGGGTCAAGCCTTAAAGCATAGTGGAAGCTGCCAAGTGTCGCATACTGAGACAATAGTCTCTAACAAGTTTCAAAGCTGTGGATGCTACCACGTGTCCTCACTCACATCATAGTGAAAAACATCCATATCTAGCAAGAAAGACACAAAGGATTTGCTTAGGAGAATGACAAGCCCGTAAATGTCAAATTTAGGTTGACTAGCTAGCCGTTAACCTTCAAAAGAGGAAAGACCCACGAACGTCAAATTTGCTATAATGAAGTGTCTATTAATCTTTTTAGGCTTAAAACACCGACCTAAATGCATTTAAAGACCCTAAGGCCAAGGCCAAAGGAAGAAGAGACAAAGAGGGAATCTTAGCAGGAGTTATTCCCATTAGGTAGAGTAGTTCACTGAGTAGGTATCTAGGGCCTGTAAACATTAAAAGTGCAACCTGTTTGTCCCCTTTGGAGTAAAGATGGAGTAGACAATTATGCATATATTAGGTGATGAAATGAGTGATTCAGACTTAGGAGTAGACACTGGAGATGAATCAGCATGCCATAGTTAAGGCAATCGCTCTACTCCAGCATGGCCCTCCCTGATAGAACCAAAAATGCATCTAAGGCATTAATTATACAGCATGGGTTGCTCCATGGGACAAAGTGTCAAGTCTCTCCTGGCCTCTATATAATGTAATCTCTTGTATCATTTGAAGGGAGATCTTCCCATTACCAAAAGCAAAACTCTACCCAAATTAAAAGGTGAATACTGAGACTTTGAGCTCAGATTGTATTTCATTTTATTTTATCTGAATGAGATAGCAAGTTACTTGTAAACTTTGTGTTGTTATAGCTTGTGCCATTTTAGGAGATTTTTCTTATGTTTGTCTTCTAGATGCATTCTTGTTTATTTAATCTAACAATCAGAGCTAGTGGAAGTGATAAGGAAGGTGTCCTGAAGCCAACCACTTCTAAAATTTGTGCTGCCATAGTTGTCTTTAGTGTGTGTTTATTTTCTATTTCTGTGTAAAAGACCTTGAGATGACTTTGTGCCCCCATTGTTCTTCGTACCTCACTCTTGGGTAGTCAAGATGGAGACTTTGTGCTACATCTTAGATTGTTGGTCACTCTATACTCTATTATCAGTCACTTGTTACCTAAAAGATTCCTATGGTTTGCAAGAACAAGCACTTCTAAAAGAAGAGAAGTGCCTTTTATCATTTCACCAAGATTTCTACTATCCAAGAAGGGATCTGGCTCTTGGTTGAATGTTACTTCTGAAAGAAGAGAAGCACCTTCACCAATCACCTAGGATTTTTCCTTTGTTTGTGAGCATCATCTCTAAAAAAAGAGAGATGGATGGTTTATTCTACCCTTGAGTGTTATTTTCTTCTTATTTATATAGTATATAGCCCCCTTTATATTTATAGGGAACCTCCCCTTGATGAGAGGAGAGATTTGTCCCCTGTTGATGTAGTAAACTTGCACACCTGGCCGACCAATCTCCCTATGATGTGGTTGAAGAGACCTATTTTACTCACCATTTAGCTGGTCAACAAAATATTCACCCAACAATACACAAGAGGGGTTAGTGCTCCTGTGTGTTGGTGTTCACAAATATTTGCAAGGGTTTGGTGCTCCTACAAGTTGGTGTTTGAAAACTTTGTAATTTGAGTTGGTGCTCATTCATATACTTGAGATTGTTCTCCATGGTTTTTCTCACTTTGAGTTTCCATGTAAAAATTTGGTCTCTCTCTCTCTCTCTCTCTCTCTCTCTCTCTCTCTCTCTCTCTCTCTCTCTCTCTCTCTCTCTCTCTCTCTCTCTCTCTCTCTCTCGTGTGGTGCATATTATTGTTTTAGTTTTATTAAATATCTTGAATGTGTGGTTAAGGGGTTCAAGAAAAGGAATTTGATAAAGTAATAAGATATATAATATACTGATTCACCCCCCCCCTCTTAGTAAAATTCATGTTTAATAATTGGTATCAGAGGAGGTTCCTTTGGAAAAAGTTTTATAGCTTGAAGGTAGATCAAAAAAGCATGATGGCTGGATCACATGAAGGTTTTTATACAAATAAAGCACCTTTGTTTGATGGGACAAATTATATTTTTTAGAGCATAAAGATGAAGACTTATTTGATAGCCCTTAGATTCGACATATGGAAAATAGTGGTGGAGGAATATGAAGAGCCATAGACACTTGTAACTACTTTGGTAGAAAATAAGGAAAGTAAAAATAATGCTAAAGATTTAAATATTATTTTATGTGGTTTATGTGAATTAGAATTTGTTAAAGTTATGCGATGTAAGTCTGCTCATGAAACTTGGGTAAAACTTAAGAATATTTATAAAGGTGATGGAAAGGTTCAACAAGCTAAGCATTAGACTTTTATAAGATAGTTTGAGAGTTTGAAGATGGAAGAAGAAGAAAATATAGCAAGTTATCTTTTGTGGGTTGATCAATAGTTAATTAGATTCAAAGTCTTGGATAAAATTTAGAAAAATCAATTATGGTTAAAAAAGTTTTGAGATCTCTACCATTGAGATATGATGCAAAAGTTTTGGCAATTGAAGAGATGAAGAATTTAGCCAAGCTAAAGATGGATGAGCTACATGGTATTCTTACGGCATATGAGATGCAGAATGAATAAGAGAAACCCTCAAAGAGAGAAGTTGATTTTAAGACATCAAAGAAAGAGAAGGCTAATATTCAAGAGTCAAGTGACAGTTTTAGTGATGATGGAGATGACAATGGATCTCTATTTATTTGCAAGCTGAAAAAAGGCATAGGTAAATATCAAAAAAAACAACCTTTTAAATATTTTAACTATGGAAAGATTAGACATTTTTTTAGCTAAGTTCATAGATAAGGGTAATGGTGACAATGAATAAAGAACATCTACATACAAGAAGAATTTCAAAAGAAAATTCAAAAAGGGATTCGAGAAGAATAGTTTGTATTATAAAGATTCTAGCTCAGTTGAAGATAGTGGAGTCAGTGATTCAGAAGAAGAAGAGATTTTATTCATGGCCATACATAAAGATGTCTCTATAAGCAAAATTATAGATGATCAATAAGAGAATAGAATGAAGCTGAAGTGAATCTAAAAGAACTCATTTGTGCTTTAGAAAATTTTAAAATCTCTTGAAAATAAGAATCAAATATTAAAGCTCCATATCAAGAAAAATAAAAAAGAGTCAAAGGAAATAATTGAAGATCTATAAGCACACTTTAGAAAAACCAAGAAGAATGAAGAAGATATAACGACACAGTTATAAATAGTAAGTAAAGAATGTAAAAGGTATGTTATTGAAATTGCTTCTTTAAAAGTAGATCTTGAGAAAATAAATAAAGTAATCAATGATAGAATAGCCAACGATTCAAAATTTGAGAATAACACTAATATGTTGAATAAGATATTATAAAATCAAAGATCAATATCAGATAAGATAGGTATTGCATTTGAAAAAGGGAAAGGGGAGGCCACTACTTTCATAGATAAGAAAAAAAGAAAGAGTTATGTGAAGCTCTTACAAAAGAGGAAATAAAAAGGAAAGAAGTTAATAATACAGAGGACATCTCAAATAAAGAAGGCTAGAGGAAACAAAGCTATAAAAGGCAATTAGGTCAGAGATACACAAACAAGTCCTATTTTTATGGTTACTATTTTTATTGTAATGGATATGGTCATAAGAAAATAGAATGTCGAAAAAGGGATAACAATTTCATAAATAAGGAGAAGGAAAGTCATGCAGAGTCAAGCAGAAGCCACAACTCTTTTTCTCTTCTATTAGGATTTAATGAAGAGGCCATAATATGTTACAAGTGAAACAACTTTAGACACATATCTCAGTACTATAGAAGTGTGTTCGAGTCAGTCAAAAAGCACCAGAGTTTTAAGGTTTCATTCATCAAAAAGAAAGTTTAGATAGGTTCATGGCAGAAGAAACAACTTGAAAAATCTATGTTGGTACAGACATCTTTGCATGCAATAAATAAAGAAAATCCATGGTTCATTAATAGTGGATGTTAGAGGCACATGACATGAGACAAAATAAATTTTATAACCTTGAAGAAGATCAATGGTGACAAAGTGAAATTTGGAGATAATACTACTGTCAAAATTATCAAAAAATTTACACTAAGTTTGGATAATGGTAGAACTAAAACTAAAAATATTTTGTATGTAGGTCTTAAGCATAATATTTTGAGTGTAAGTCAAATGTGTGATTAGGGGCACACACTAAATTTTTATGTAGAAGATTTTGAAATTAGGAGAAAATATTTAGATGTGTTGATTGTAGATGCTCAAAGAATAGGTAATAATTTATATATGTTATCAGACATCAAAGGTCAAATATGTTGTTTGAGTCTAATTGAGGAAATTTGGCTATGGCATAGGAGAATGGGTTACATAAATTTTGACCATCTTGTCAACATCAGCAAAAAGCAAGTAGTCAAAAATCTTTCAAATATTACAAAGCCATCTAACATGCTTTATAAACCTTATCAACATGGGAAGCAAGCTAGATGGTGGTTTAAAACAAAAGAGTACTCGACCACTCAGATGTTAGAGCTTGTTCACACTAATCTATGTGGACCTATGAGAACTCAAAGTAATCAAGGTGAGAAATATTTCGTGTTGCTTATTAATGATTTTTCACGTATGACTTGGGTAATGTTTTTAAAGAAAAAATCAAAAGCTTTCAGACATTTCAAAGCATTAGTTGAGAATGAAATCAGTTTGAAGATTAAGTGTCTAAGATTAGATCAAGGATGAGAATTCATGTTAGATCAATTTATTAAATTTTATGAAGGCCATGGAATAAAGAGACATTATTTACTAGTCTAAACTCCACAATAAAATGGAGTAGTTGAGTGGAGAAATATAACAGTTTAGGAGATGGTGAGGACAATGCTAAATAAATCTAAGATACCAGATCAATATTGGAGAGAGGTAGTTCCTATAGCGGTGCATAATTAGAATAGAGAATTATTGAGAGTCAATAGTGACAAGACTCCTTATGAACTATGAAAAGACAAACCAACAATAGTTGATTATTTTAAAGTTTTTGGTAGCAAATGCTTCATAAAGAGAATTGATGAAAAAATTGAAAAGTGTGAATCCAAGTAGATGAAGGTATATTTCTTGGTTATTCTTGCAAAATTAAAGCTTATAAATATTATAACAAAAGAACTAATAAAATTTTTGAAAGTGCAAGTGTCAAGATAGAAGATAGAACACAAAGAATCAGTGATCTAGTAGACATTCCTAAAATCATTAAAGAAGAAGATTTTGAAGAATCAGATGAAGATGAGAAGGAAAAAAAGGACACAAAAACTCCATCCAAATATGTTCAGAGAAATCATAATGAAAGCCACATCATTGGGGACATAAATGAAGGAATTTTCACCAGAAGAATGATGGTAAGTCAATCTAAGAAAGTTAATTTCTCTTTGTTATCCAAAATTTAGCCTAGAACTTTTTTAGAAGCTAGACATGATAAGCATTGGGTTAAGGCTATGGATGAAGAATTAAATTAGATATAAAAGAATGATACTTAGGAATTAATGCCTAGATGAAAAGATCATAATGTGATAAGAAAAAAATGAGTTTATAGAAATAAGTTGAATGAAAATGGAGAATTGACCAGGAATAAAGAAAGATTAGTATGTAAAGGATATTCTCAGATTGAGAGAATAGATTTTGAAGAAACTTTTTCACCAGTGGTAAGGCTAGAAGCTAATAGAGTGTTTCTTTCATATGTAGTGTTTAAAAATTTCAAAGTGTTTGAGATGGATGTCAAATCTGCCTTCCTAAATGGGAATCTAGAAGAAGAGGTCTACATTGAGTAGCCTGAGGGATTTATTCTCTCAAATATTAGTAGCCATGTATTCAGATTGAAGAAAGCAATGTATGGATTGAAACAAGCTCTCAGAGCTTGATATGCAAGACTTGATAAATATCTGCAGGATCAAGGTTTCAAGAGAAGATTTATTGATAGTAATTTATACATCAAAATAGAAGGTGAGCATCAATTGATTATGTGGTATATGTTGATGACATCATTTTTTGAGGAAACATTGAAAAGATGATAAAAGAATTTTTTGATAATATGCAAAAAGAATTTTAGATGTTTATGCTTGGAGAATTGTCATTTTTCTTAAGATTGCAAATATTTCAGTCAGATAAAATAATTTTTATATCTCAAAGTAAATATACCAAAGGAATGTTGAAGAAATTTGGTTTTGAGGATTGTGCACCAGTTGTCACACTAATATGTATAAGAAATAATGTAAGGATGAATATTTCCTTATTGTAGATCAATCTTTGTATAGATCTATGATTGGTAGTCTTTTACATTTGACAACATTGATGCCAGACATCATGCATGTAGTGAGTATGGTTGCAAGATATTAGTTAGCTCCAAAATATAGTCATGTTCAATTGGTGAAGAGAATATTCACATATATCAAGGGGACATTGGATTATGGATTATGGTATCCCACAGGTAGAGATTTCACTTTGGTCACTTATATAGATTCAGATTGGGTAGGTTGCTTAGATGACAGAAAGAGTACAAGTGGAGGATCTTTCTTCCTTGGTGATAGTTTAGTATTATGGCTAAGCAAAAAGCAAAATTCAGTATCACTTTCTATAACTAAAGTAGAATATATTGCAGTAGCATTGTGTTGTACTCAAGTGCTTTGGATGAAGCAAACTTTGAAAGATATCAAGGTAAAATATGATGAACCTATTTCTATTTTTTGTGACAACACAAGTGCTATTAATATTTTGAAGAATCCAGTGATGCATTTAAGAACAAAATATATTTCCATCAGATATCACTTATTGAGAGAGTAGGTTGTAGATCAACAAGTTACGATAAAATATATCAGTACTACAAAGCAAATTGTAGATATTTTCACAAAGGCACTACCAAAAGACACATTTGAGTATCTATAGGAGAAGTTGGGAGTAATTTATTTTACTTCCTACCATTGAGGATCAACATCAGTTGAGGGGGAGCTAAGTGTTAGCTCTAGGTAGGCCCTTTGCCATTGATGTCAAAGGGGGAGAAGAACAGAAATAGGTATAAGTGTAGAAATAGGTACAAGGAACAAGTACAGGTTACTACAGTAAGGGGGAGTTAATGTAAGTTTTTTTCAAATGGTAGTATGTGTAGGTTTCAGGATGTGGTAGTTTTAGTTTGATGTTTCCATCAATGACAAAGGGGGAGATTGTTGGAAATATTATCATTGATGTCAAAGGTCTAGCATTATTGATGA
The DNA here is from genome assembly GCA_037957365.1 of Torreya grandis. Lineage (NCBI taxonomy): Eukaryota > Viridiplantae > Streptophyta > Pinopsida > Cupressales > Taxaceae > Torreya > Torreya grandis. The sequence goes on from JARHVA010002767.1 coordinate 2,180,314, forward strand.
TAAAGGCCCCATTATATTTAATGATCTTTTTAATATTCATATCTTGGCTAATGTGTGTTAATATTTATTTACTATTAATGAATATATTTTTGGTTGCATATAAGTCAAAAGAGGGCCCATGGAGAAGTCAAAGAGTCATGGGATAAAGACAAAAGAGGAATGAGATGCATTTTCTCATGAAGAGTCATCTTGAGGAATTTCAAGAGTCACCATGTGAAGACAAAAGGGGTATGGCACATTTTTCCATGAAGGGACACTTTGAGGAATACAAAAATTTACCAAGATAAATACAAATGAGGAAAGTATGCTTTTGCTTATGAAGGGTCACCATATGACTTTTCAAATGCAAGGATGCGAAGGGTCATGCAAGTTTGGTGCCATTTTCCATGAGGATTGAAGGGTCACAAAGGGTGAATGCCAAATGGCATTTGGAAAGCTATAAATAAAGGCTTGAGAATCCATTTGAGATATGAAAGAGAGTACATAGTTTATATTTGTTTTAGAAGAGAGAAAATTAAGAGATATTGTAGAGTTATATCATTTGTTGAGTAAGCAACATTGACAGATAGTTGTGTTTTATACACAAGAGGGGTTGGTGCTCCTGTGGGTTGGTGCTCAAAAATCTTTAAAAGGGGTTGGTGCTCCTATGGGTTAGTGCTCACAAATAGTTGTTATATTGGTGCTCGGCAAAGGGGTTGGTGCTCCTACAAGTTGGTGTTTGTAAAATTTGTAATTTGAGTTGGTGCTCATTCATATACTTGAGATTGTTCTTCATGGTTTTTCCCACTTTAGGTTTCCATGTAAAAATTTGGTGTTCCTTTCTCTCTCTTATGTGGTGCATATTATTGTTTCATTATTATTATATATCTTGAATGTGTGGTTAAGTGGTTAAAGAAAAGAAATTTTATTAAGTAATCAAATATATAATATATTGATTCACCCCCCCTCTCAGTATATTTCATGCTTAACATAAATTGAAGTAATAAGGGATGTCCTTTTAAAGTTTTAGAAGTGAAGGTTATCTAAAAGAAAAGAAGATATAAAAATAATGTAAGCTATCATTTGATATGCATGGAAATGATGATATTCATGTTGATTGATCAAGTATGTCAAGCTTGGTTAACTTGGGCATAGTTTCTTAAGGAATGTTACCCTTCAAGGACTATGATGTGTTGATTCTCTAAATGGTGTTTTAGAACAACATCTACTTTATAAATTTGAGTGAACCAAGGGTTTGAGGAGGAAAATTCTAGAAACTAGGGTTTTTTTAATTTTAGAGCAAGTTTTGGTGGCCTTCTCATGGAAGGAATTTTCTAAAATTATTTTTATTTGATAGTCACTAATTTTGTGGTCAGTTTGAGCTCTTATTTGCATCATAATTACAAGTATTGAGGGAGTCATGAATTTTTTAAGTTTCAGCTTGTTTCTAGGAAATACAAATTATTGTGGGCAGCAACTTGTTTGGAAAGGGAAATGAAATTGCAAGTTTTTGGAAGGTGGGTGAATTACTTGGAAAGGTTGGTGAATTACCTAGAGTGTTTGATTTGTAGATTTCTATCTTGGGTGAATTACTTGGAGGTCTTGGGGACTCTTTTAGAGTTTCTTGCATTGAGCAAACCCTCTTCTAGGGTTTGAGGTATTTTATACAAATTTTATATGGGTGGGTGAATCATTTTGGTAGCATTATGAGGCCATTATGTGGTCAATTTGATGCCCTAGGTTATGATAATAATTCATAAAATTATTATTATATTATTCTAATTTTTTTTATCAACTTTGTGTGTTGAATTTGGGAGTTTTGAGAATTGATTGTAAGGTGAATAATTCTGAATTATTCCTATTATTTTTCCTATGTGGATCATTTCACCTAACGAGGGTTTTTAGAGTGTTTTTGGGCTCTAACCTTGAAAACAACAATCATATATTTTTTTATTTATATTTTGGAATTTATTGCATTAATTTTCCATCATTGGTGACTTGTTTTGGGAGACTTGGAAGCTTTTTGAAGGGCAAGTTGAGGTTTTCAACATTATGATTTTATTTCCTATATTTTTCTAAGTGTGGCAACTTTATTTGGAAGTATTTTCAAGAAGTTTCAAGGTGTTTGAAGCATATATCAATTAGCTATAATTTAAAATTAATTGTATTGGAAGGGACAATAAAGAGGTATTTTATTTACTACATTTGTGAATTAAGTCATTGGTTTTAATTTTAGAATTTAGTATTATTTTTAGATTTATTTGGGTTTTATGGAAAACCCCTATTGTGGTCTTTGGTTCCAAATTGGGGACATTACAAAGAAGGTTGATGTGAGTGTAATGAAGGTTTTAAGGTATTTGAGAGGTTCAAGATGATGGTGCAGAGTCTCCAAGGCCATTCATGGATAGAAAAAAACAAGGAAATGTTATTTTTGGCCTTAAACCCTTCTTCAAACTCCCACCATGCAAAAGTCCATTTCAAAGCAGGTTTCTTCCCAATTGATGTGACATTAGCTCTATATATAGGGATAAAAGATTTTTAGAGATGGTAGTATGGTCTTTATCTCCCATTCTAGAATCATCAATTGTTGGTTTAATTCCAACACCTTCATGAACAAAGCTCAAGAGTTCAGACCCCTCTCAAATGGTTTATTTACAACCTGAAGAGTACCTTCTCACACTCAAAACTTTCATGAGGATTTGCATGGGACCCAGTGGTGATTGGAGTTGATGGAGGGGTCCCATAAAAATAATCTTGTGACATTATGAGAGATAAATATGACATGTTATTTATGAACAATCCTTAAGAATGAAACATGTTTAAAACCCTCCTAAAATCGTAATAGTGACTAGTCAAGACAAATGGACCTCTAAAGCACATTTAATAACATATTTTTATACTTAAATTTTTTTGATGTTGTTAAGGACTCCAAGTAGTTCCTTTAGATGTACTCCTTCCATACTTGCAGTTGTATAGACTGCAATAAATGCCCATTTTTACATTTTTTTTGGTGTTTTGTAGGGTTTTGAGCAAAGAAGAACTTTTAAATCATTTTAACATGTCATTTGAGATGTGTTACATCTATTAAAGTCCAAAAATATATAGAGGAGAGTTTGGAAATGGTCAAACAAAGCTCATTTTCCAAGGCAATCTCAAATAGGTCTAAATGAGACTAGGTGGTAAGGTCATTTCATGTTTCTCATACTTACTCAGGGTCTCAGGGACTCAAAATTGACATGGAGGTTGGTGAATATATAAGAAAAGTTAAACACACACTTTTGGGTGATTTCTCACTTGTGGGAGAGGTCTGGAGCAAGAAAACATGGTTCTCGGCAAAGAGGCCTAATTGAGGTCTAATTAAAGAGAGAGAAAGGCAAAAAAATGGGATTCCACTCAAATTCAAGACATGAAACTTGAAATGAAGATTTAATTCCATAATGGGTCCTATAATATGCATTTTTTTGTCATTACCTTTTGTATGTTCTCCTACACAAGGAGGTTTACACATTTTTAAGGCTACAAGAAAAATAGGTGTAGTGAGAGCTTGAGGAGAAAAATAGAGTCTTGGGAGTTGTTCCAGGAATGAAAATGGTTTTTTTCAGATATAATAAGATATATTAAGACTATATATGGAGAAATAGTTACTTGAAGAATATGAACTTAAGTTTTGGGCCACTTGGACCAAGCTAGGTGTGGGAAATGAAGTATTTCAAGACATTTATGCATATGAATGATGGAATGTCATATAAAAGGAGTTTATTAATGCATTTGAGGTGTCTAATATGTTATTCCATATTAATTAATTTAAAATTAATGATTTATAAGTCCATTTGTGGCTCTTCTCATGCAAAGAAGGGCAATTTTCAAGATGCTAGTCAACATGTCAAGTCAAAATCCAACTCCTATGCCACATGGAGGGTTGGATCACCTTAAAGAGTGATAAAAATGGATTTTAAAGTATATTTATGAATGTTACATAACTCCATTTCTTTTTATAACTCATGAGGGCACATGCCAATCCTCTTCTACTATGCCCCTCTCTCTCTTTTCATAATTCTCTATATAAGCGGCCAATTTTGGCTTTGTAAATAATTAACATCCAGTATGGTGAATATCTACTAGTTTGAGTACTGATTTTTCATTTGAATAAAATATTTCAATCTGTTTTTTATTTCTCAACTTCTTGTCTAAGTGTGTGAAGTAGTTCATAGTTGAATGATAAGTGATAGTCATATCTCCTTGTGTTCATCTTACTCTTTCATGTTTTGAGCAAATAGTCTACCCTATAATAGGTCACATGAAGTTTAGTTAGTGTTCTTGGATATATTTAATTTTAAGTAAGAGTAATAGTGTCTATAATAAAACCTCTTATTCATCCACCTTGAGAAATGCATTGTATCTTACCTCCATGTTGAAATACTTATGTTAGAGAAAACTTAGATGTTGAGATCAGTTTTATGAATCACATTTCATAGTGAAAGTTCATGGTAGTCTTTTGGATTTAAAATTGGTGATCAACTCATTATGTTAGGTTTCTTTCATGTTTTTCTCTTCCCCTTTCATCCCAACAAGTTAGTAGCATAGGTTATGAGCTTAAATAGATATATCAAGGTATCTAGCCCTTCAATCTAGAGGTTTACTGCCCACTAAAAATAGCTCATAGGTCTATGGGAAATCCCATTGTTTCAATAAATTAGAGTAGGATTTAACTACCTCTCTAAGGGTGAAAAATTAAGTGACAATAGTTCTGGCACACCTAGTGGGACAATTTTCCAATGCACTTCTTGTCAAGGTGAATGTTGATTTTGACAAGACCACAACTGCATAAGTGTTTCCTACTTAGAATTTGGTGACTCCAATGAAGTTACAATATTTTTTTTTAGGATAATTTCTCATTTTCATGCCTAATTTAAACACAATATATTTACTTATTTATTTAACAATGAGACAAATCTAAACTGAACTGATTGAACTTAGGGACTATCAGGTATTGACAAAACCTTTGAACATATATGCATTGTACAAAACTTTGGCTTGGGAGAGGATAGATTAGGCATAAATTTATTACCAATAAATCATTTATATCCCCAAATAGGTATCTTTTCTCTCATTTAAGACCTTGTTCCATTGCCATACAGGTGAGAAATATTGCGATGGTTACCTAAATCACCTTTTCTAAGGAAAAAAGTTAGCATTTTCATGAGGCTAAATCTTATTTTATTTTGATGTCACCTAATTTAATCCATGAGGGTTGTATAAAAATATATCCAAGGCTTAGTGAATTGGTTCAGTGGGCCTTTCAACACTTAGGTTGTCCTTCACTCATTCAACTATTCTATGTACCTTCATTTCCTTTCTTTTAAAGTACTTGTGGAGATCTCGGTAAAATTAGAGATTTTCTTAATTCAATCATCTAATTTAAAATCAATGGCATTTAATTATTTCAATGTCCTCTAGAGAGTGACCTTTTTTGTCACTATGTTCAAATTGGATGTTCCCCTTCTATTTTTCAATACTAGTGCCTAGTTTTCACCTCTCAATCCTCCTTTGAAGTAGTCAAAATTGATAGTATATGGGCCCCCAATCCTTTTTTCTAAACTCAATTTTTATTATAATGGGAACTACCTTCCATAGGGGAGGGATGAGGGATGAGCCAACTGCAATGCAAATAAGGGTCAAGCACAAGATAGAAAACATAGGAGACAAGAGATGAAAATAGAAAACAAAATAAAAAATAGAAAAAACACACAACCAAAGCAAAAATAAAATAACCATAATCTAATATATACAATACCATCCCCTCACCCTAAAGGCTATTTTTAACTTGTAGTAGGGGTACAACCAAGAATTAATTCTTATAGAACTTTCCATTCAACAATAAAGGGAAGTTGTTTCCTTACATATCTTGGAGGTGAAATGTGTTCTACCTTAATAGCTCAACAATATGATATGGGTTAATCTATAGTGGGTCAATCTTAGAGTGATGGTCATTTTTATCATGGGCCTTATCCCATAGTATTGCTAAGTCATAAATTAAGAAGGATTTTACCTTTGCTCTTTTGGCAAACCACTCTTTGACTGTGCTCTAATGTTTACTAAAACTCCATAAAGCCTCTTCCTGAGCATATTCCAATTGGATGATGTCTAGTAACCTTGATTATACATTTAGGAATGGTAATATTTTGAGAGATTTACTTATATTAGGTGTACTCAGCCTAGAGGGCATATTTCAAAAGTGAGTACCACTCCTAGGTCTTTCTTCCACAAACTTCTTGATTGCATTGATCAAGTTCTTACGCATCAATCAAGTTTTTATTTTTTGATTCTGCCAAAACATTCCCTTGCAAGTAATATTTGGATGTGAGCCTTAGAGTGATCCCCTGCTCATAAGCACACTTGGTAAATTATTGTGATTGGAATGTAGGGCCATTATCACAAACCATAGAGACTTGGGTAGAAAACTAGGTGGTTATGTTTTTTCCATCAATTTGATCACTTCCGTAGTCATGTTATTCTTGGTTGCTATTACATCAGTCTAACTTGTGCAATAATCTATGGTTGTAAGAAAAAAATTATGACCTACTGAGGAGTTTGGGTTGATAACCCATATGAAGTCTAGCCCCATTAGATGAATGGTTGCTCTTCTATAATTGGCTATAGAGGCATTACCATGTGGATTTCCTTTTTCATGAGTGCCTAACATTAGGGGCACAACCTCACATGGACATGTACATCCCTAACAATTGTGGGCTTGAAATAACCTGCTCATAGTATTTTGTGTGCATTCACATTTCTCAAAGGGTGATCACTTCCCAATTTTTCATAGAAACCAGTCATGATTTCTTAGCCTTTTCTTTTGGTAGACACCTAAGATAGATGCCTTCATAGTTTATCCTATACATAACTCCCTTATTCAACATGTAATTCACTAATTTTATCTATAGAGGTCTTTTATTTGCCTGATTTAGGTAGGGGGTTGGATTCCCAAAAAGAAGGTAGTGGACAATTAGATTATACTAGTCTAGGTGAAGGACCACTGACTGGTCTACCTGATGCACAATAATCTTAGGGTTAATTTTAGTGATTAACTAAGTGAACCCTTGGCATTGAACCAACAAGGTGGGATTGATCTCTAGGTCATACTCATGCAACTTGGCCATCTACTAGCCCTTGTGTTTTGCCAATTCATTCTACCTAAGCATTTGCTTGATTACAGTGTCAAGGATGATGGCATGCGTTGTTCCTCAAGATGTAATGATTAAAAATTTTCCTAATTTTGCATTGCATAGGAATTCTTGTCCAAGGTAAAATACCTAAGTTTTGCATCTTTTAAATTCATGCTCATGAAGGTGATTAGATGATCTTCCCCTTCTAGCTTTTGAATAAGAACATTGGCTATGGTACGTTTTGCAGTGAATGAGTAAAGATAAAAGCCTTGAGTATAGTCTAGGGTGGTCAACATGGGTGCTTACATGATGGAATCCTTGATGTCTTGAAAATCCTTCTTGGATTCAGTGTTCCACTCTATTTTAGCTTCCTATTTCAGTTTGACATTTAGAGGTTTAACAATCTCAGTGAAACCATAGATCAATTTACATACAAAATTAATTTTCCCCAAGAAAGATTGTAGTTATTTTTTGATATTCATGAGAGGTAACTTCAAAATAACATAAGTGTGTTCAAGGTCAATAGAAATACCTTATTTTATGATGATGTGACCAAGAAGCTTACCCTTAAAAGCAAAGTCCATAACTCTCTATAAAGTGGTCTCTGCATTAATCAAACTAAATGACATGTTTCTATAAGCAAAGGTTCCCCATTTTATTGTGAATGTCTTTTTGGTTTTGTGCTCTAGGTTGATTAGAATTTGGTTGTACGTCAATAACCCATCCAATAAGGACATCATCTAAGATCCATTCACCATATAATTAACTTCATTCAAGGAGGGTAATGGGTAGTTGTCTTTATTATATGCTTTTTCAAAATTATGAAAATCAACATAGAACCTAATTAATTTTAAAATGAGTACCAAATTAGCCATCCAGGTGGAGAGTTAGATTGGGAAGATGATCTTGAATGAAAGGCATTTATGAACCTCATTGTGAATGACTAGCTCTAAGATTAGGTTCATAGGCCTGTTTCTCTACCTATAGGGATTTTGGTTTAGTTTAAGGGGGATGGTATGAGTTATTATGCTTGGGTCAAAGATTTTGAGGTCACCATAGGCCTAAGTGATGGCATTTATATATCTAAACAACAACTTCCTCAGTTGCTTGATTTATTCAGTGTTGCACTTAAGACCGACATTAACCATTTGGGGGTGCTCAAGGGAATGAAGGTTAATAGTTTCACACTTTTGGTTTATGAACCTTGGCTTCTCAAGAAAATGTGTAGACATGTTTGGGTTGAACTGTAAATTCCTCACTTTCGTAATGGTCCCATTTGATTTGGGTATTTAGCCTTTTCACTATTCCCATGGGCTAAATCACATTCTAAGAGAATGATTGGTTGAAAAAAGGAGTAAAAATTAACTTAAGCGGTTCTATTCTTAAGTTGACTGTATAAAGTGTTCTAATTTTGAATTACTTGATAAAAGTATTTTATAAAAGTTACTTAAGTTAGCCAAAAACACTTTATGTCATAAAGTGACATTGTGTACATAAAAACCTTCATTTGATTAAGTTCAAGTGGGACATATTTGAAGCACTCCACTTGAGAGATTTAAAAGGAGCATTTGGAGATCATTTTTCATTCATTGATTTATGTTATTTTGATTTGGAGATATTTCTTCTTGGCTGCAACTTGTTTCAACTTGAATTCAATGATGAAAACCCTTGTAATTTCTAGTGGGTTAGATGAAAACCTAGCTCACTTTGAGGAGGCTTCATGACAGATGTCTATTTTTACTTCATTATATGAATTTGATATTTTAGAGGAGCTGTAAATTGAGTTTATTTGTAGGTTGTAGTTGCTAGGGTTTTGAGTTTACAAATTGATAGATTTGTCACCAAATATCAATCTTCTATGGTATGATTTACTCCAAGGAAAGCATATATTTTATTGTAGGGTTTTGAAGACTATTTTGGCATCCATGGAGAAGGGTTTGAAAGCATGATTGGATAGAATTGAATATTTTGGAGATTCAATGATTTTTGAAAATTGTTACAGTAGTTTGTACCATCGCTATAGTGATCTGTACCATCATTGTAGTGCTTTTTCACTTTATTTGTGGGATCTAAATTGAAGGAGGTTCAATTGCTTTATTTGCTCATTTGACATCTTTGGTTTTTGAAATGAGTTATATCAGACCTAAATTAGGCCTTTATCAAGTTGCAATCATATTTTAAGGTCATCATTTGGCACTATATCAAAATTTCATTGATTTATTATTCAATTTTGGAGGTTGGAGCTTTATTTTTAGATTATTGGGCACATTTTGTATTCATTTTTGAGTTGTTTCATAATTGTGTGAGATGTACAATAGTTTGGTGTTTCTTAGTTGTATATTTGACCAAGTGAAGGCATTGTAATGAATTGGGTATGTGAAAACTTGAATTATATAATTTGAATAAGCTTTAATCTCTCTATCTCTATTGTTTCATTTATATCAGACCTTGTTATCATTCTATTTTGCATTTATGTATGTAAAATTACTATTGGGATTGTATGTATGAGACAAGTCTGAAAACTAACATTACAAATATCAGAATAAATAACTTTTAGTTATTCATTATTAGATATCAATTATAAAAAAATAGGTGGTTAAAGTGTTTGACAAATTGTCAAAGTACTAAAATTAGAAAATTCAAGTGTTTTGAAAGCCTATCCTCGTTCGGGTCTTTACATGAACATTATCTCTAGGGAGATAATTCCTTTAGGGACTTGATTTTCTTATAAGTTCATAATTCCATCTTGGTCGTATTCCTAATCCCTGGTATTATCTCTTTCTCTTTTATATATTATCTAGGCCTCGAACACTCCTATGTTGTTGAGGAACTCTAAGATATGTCGATCATTCTCAAAGACCTAGAAGTTTTTAATGTTTTCAAAGATAGAGGGACATGGGATAACCTTGACATAAAACTCTTGTAACTTTATATCCTCTAGAGGTGCTAGATTCATGGCAAAAATTGCCAATGAATCAACCACTTGGATTTCCTCTCTGGGAATGGGGATAATGTTAAAAATGAAAAACATCTCTATCAGATCCCATGCCCTATGTTTATACTTTATAAGTTAGGAAAAGTTACACTAGATCTACTCCTAACCTAGTTTATGACAAGCTTGGAGTCCCAAAATGCTTTTAACTCCTTGACTTTGTGTTTCAATGTGAATTACAACCCAAGAATCAAGGCCTCATATTTTGTCATGTTATTGGTGCAAGGGAACTATAGCCTATAAAAAACTAAGTACCCTTTCCCCTATGCATAAATTATGAGGATTATTACCTCAAAATCTTATTTCAAGTGAGCCCCATCAAAGTACATTGACCACAAACCTAATGGCTTATGACTACTGTTAGTTTTGTCCTTCGTAGGCTCTATGGATAGAGTGTAAACCCCTATGTTGGTGGATACTAGGTTTACTTTCTCATTCATGATGTTGTATTCCATGATTATGTGTTTTATCTTAGGTTATATGATTACTCTGATCTGATTAGCCACACCTCTCCAAGGCAGCCATATGAGAGAAATGTTCGTGGCAATATACCCATTTAGAGTTTTGGATAAATATCTACTAAGGAGCATTTTGTAAGTTTCAAGGATTTATAAAACTTGAATGTTTATGAACCGATGGACCCTAGGTTCAACTTCCAATTGCATGCATACATTGAATAGTTCACCAACAACTTTAATCTCATATTTATTAGTTAAACCACCACCTTATCTGATTTGATGGGTATCAATCGTAGCTTTTCATAGATTGTTATGGGTAACACATTAGTAGAGGCTCAAAATTTATTCATGGTGGGTACTAGTGCTTGAATGTGAGCTTGAGGTATGATAGATAATAGTGACCAAAAAATACATCTTTTAGAGTCTAGCATCATAATTTCTAATGGGTTCATTGGGTTCTCTTTTGATGCAGGTGAACTATTGATATAACATTTTGGGGTCAATTACTAGCCCAAACTAAGCTAAGAAGGTGTTGTTAAATTATTCCCAACTTGTGATATATTTCTTAGGTAAATTGAAAAACTAATCATAGGCTACATCCATTAGAGTAAATGGAAGTAGTCTACAAACAACATCATCATGCTCTACATTCAGGAGTCTAAGGGTAGTCTTGTAAGAGGTCACATGTTCTTCAATAGTTCTCCCTATACTAGGTGTAAATATTTGGATATGTCTCTTTGGGTCTCTAGGTAGATCATGAACATCTTTAGGAACATTTATAGTAGACCCAATAACCTAGGCCATAGGAGTTGCCATGGGTAGGGGTCAGATCTGGTTAGATTGTGAAGAGGAATTGGTAGGAGTAACTATGGGTCTAGGTCTACCTCTACCAGTTCAAGCTCTTTAATGGATTTGTAATGGTGAAATGATAAATCTCCCATGGGTGGCTTAACATCTGGTGATCTGACATGTGGGCTCCAAGTTGATCAGGATGAGAACTATAAACTGAGACTACTTCTAGTAGAAGGGCTTCTTCCAAAATCTAGTTGTTATTTATGTTAGATAGGTAGAAAGATAGGATTTAGGAGAGACTATTCTCATAATTTTATATTAAGGGTGCCCTCCTAACACCATCTATTTTCACATCCAAAATCCTACTTCAATAGACACCTAGGAGATAGATGTCTAGAGAAAGTTTTGCATGACAATAAATGACTTTCATCCTCCTATTTTATGATTGATGATGAATTAGTCTAGGGCTTGACTTATAGGTATTGGGATCCATGAAATAACTTATTTTGAATGATTTTTTGAGAGGTGTAATGCTACTACTGGGGTTCAATTCCCTAACTCAACAATAGTCTTAGTCGTTTGCCTAATTCTGAGTTATGGGTGGTACCTTTTGTCTTGCTTCACATATTTGTAAAAGAAGGGAAAGGTTTTTTTGATCTCCAAATAAACATAAAATAGAATGATATAGCACAATAAAAAAGGGAGTTTCTTAACTTTAAAATATGCTAGTGCTTCAAGGACCAAAATGTGCACAATCATAGTTATACGATTGTGTATCGAGTTTCACCAATAAAGGCTCAAGCTCTTTGTGACACAGAGAGAATCTAGGAAATGAGTGAGAATGCTTGACTTATAGACTCTTCAATAAACATAAACACTAAAAAGGGGCTTGTATTAAATTACACACAGGGTCTTCATGACTATTTTGTAGCTTAAAGCACATAGGTCAAGAAGTGTTCTAAATATAAATGAAAAGAGTCTATAAACAAACTAGATCACAATACATTATAATTATTGTATTCATTAACTCTATAAAAAAACATTATCAATTCTATAACACAATCATGTATTCAAAGCCATAAATAATAAAAAACATTCATAGACAAATAAACTAGTTGATGAAAAGAAAGAAATTTGCATTAATTTTAGAGTTTCTTTAAATAAAAATGTCAACTCCTTTGAAAGGGTTCATGAAATTTAAAATAAATAGAGAAGGATGGGGATCACCTCCTAGCGGTACAAGATTCCCATCCCCAACCATGATGGGCACCCAAAGTAGTAATAATTGCATATGCTCCCTCCCTACAAAAGATACCTATGGCCCACCCAAATGACATTCTAAGAAGTGAGAGGGAGACTACCTCCTAGTTGTCTAGGTCATGACAATTTAGCCACCAGAGAATTTTCCACTAGTTGTAATGTCCCCATTTTAGCTCACCATGGTTTATGATTGGATTAGCCTATCATTGGACCTTGTAGGCTAACTTAGATGGTCAGATCATCCTTTTTGGTAGAGATCAGTGTGTTTTCTCTATCAAAGCTTAGTATGGGTTTAGGATTGGCCATTCATTGGAATCAGTTCTTCATACTTATTATTTATAGTAAGTCATCATTTTAGGGAGTCAGGGTTTTCATTTATAGTAGAGTCCCTGAACAGGCTATGATTGTAGTGTTGATCCTTTACACAATTGGTTTAATCAAATAATGAGGGATTTTATATTTATAGTGAGTTAGTGGTTGATAGAGAGGGACCCTTACTATTTTTAGTAAGGTAGTTGGATGCACAGTGGACATAATGATTAACTCCCAGGTTCAGACAAAATTGAGATTTAATGATTATTTATGGAGTTATGTTATTTTAATTATTAATAAAGTGATTAATTTATTAATAATTATCTATAAACTATAATTTTAATATGAGGTATTAAAAATCACTTTATGTGCAATGGGACCATGATCCCTCATTTAAGTGATTTTTAAGTACTTCAATTAATATTGACTTGGAGGTTGAATATTTAATTATTTAATAAAGTTAATGTGCACACATTTAATATTATTTTAAATTACTAAAAAATCTCTCAAAGGGGATCAACCAACTCATGAAAAAGTATGTTAAGGGGGTCAACCAAGCTTCTTTTCATCTAGGATTTGATAATTTCTTTTGACATGTTCATTATGGAGGAAGCCAAGGGTTTTATGCAGTCATTGATCTTTGGGAATGAAAACTCCCATTGATTTTCATAACTGAGGTGGAGAAAGATATTCCAAAGGGTTGCAACAATTGGAGTAGATAACTCAGTCTTCTCATTATGCCAAATTTAGTGGCCAAAGGCCAAATTTGTGAAGAATCTATTGGGTTATGATTGGAGAATAATTTATAGATTTAGAGCTCATCATTCCATCCATACTAAGGATGATTTTTGAATTCTACATATATATTCTAATTTTTTTATGATAGTCATGGAGGCAGCTAGCTAGGAGCCATGATTTTGATTGTGCAAGGTTTATTTAGAATCAATTTCTTTCTTGAGATTAGAGCACTCCATTCAATAGGCCTTGACAATGATGTTTGATGCCTATGAAAGGGTTTAGAGGTTATGAATAATTTATTATCAGAAATGCAGGTCTGAAACAGGGGTGGCTACCATAGGGGTTTGATTTTACTTCAAGGAATCCCCATTGCAAGTCTTAAGGTTGCCATCTCTTCATTGATTTGGAGGGCTTCATAACTAGGTTCCTTAAAGGTCATTTCATTGCATTGTAGTGTTATTTTTAGATCCTAACTTTATTATATCCGACCATAAAGGCATTTTCATATAACTCATAAATTAGTTTCATATTTGTAAGCCAAGAGTCTTGGCTATTCATGTCTGTATCATCATTTTAATTATCACATAAATAAAGGAGTGATAAGTTGCATGTCAAATATTTGATGTATTTCTCATGTCTATGTTGCTCATATCTTGCTTACTAGTTTGCATGCCAAGTATTTGACAAAATGTCAATTAGCAGTAAGTGCACATTTTCCATGTCGTGATCATATATATATATATATATATATATATATATATATATATATATATATATATATATATATATATATATATATGCATTCGAAAAGACAAAATAATTGAATTTGCATTTTAGTTCTTTACTTAGACATCTTAGTGATCATTTACAAGCATTTAAATCACATTTGACATCATTCCAAGCAAGCATAAACAAACTAAAACTCAAAACCAGCAAGCATAGATATTGTATGCAAAGTGTCTGACAATATTATTGGAGGCTTTAAAGAAGCAAATTGAGGTCATATTACCCAAGGGATACTACACCAGTTCTAATTACCGATCTAGCTTGTACAGATTCATGGGCCACTCTCAAAATAAGATCATAGACAAAGTCATTAGTTGCTCATGAGCATGAGGTTAGACCTCTGATGGGACCATCACTTCATGCACATGGCTAATGTTTTTATTGGATCAAGTTTCCAAGTCTAAGATATCATTGACACTCACCTTATTTGCCCCGGCCACCTTCCTACACATAACCTAGTTAAACTAAACAAGGTGGACTTTAAATTCCTCTCCATTGAGTAGGGTGCCATTTGGATGGAATATGGTGGTGATGTTACCCTAATAGAAGTAGGTTAAAATTTTCTCTTGGATTTTGTCTAGCAACCCCATCACCATCTGTGTCACCACCAACCACTCTTCTAGTGAGGTTCTCATGTTCCACACATACATTTGGTAGAGGCCTAAGTCTACTAGTGGAATCAATTTAAGCTTTATGAACATGGTCTTGTTAACCATAATAGTCAGCTTCATGTACTTGATATCCAAGTGAGACATCCTATCCAGGTAGTTTTGAATGTGATGTAGATGTCATCTCTACATGGATAAGGCTTGGGTAACTTCTTCAAGAGTGGATAATATCTACGTTAAAGTATCAATCATGTTGCCAATCATACCTACTAGGAATGATATCCTCCCCTGAGTTATAAGTGTTTGGACTTGATCCCTTATATCTTCCATGAGCTACTTTGATATCTCCTTTATCACTCAAAGAATTGAAATAGGGTCATCAATCACTTTCTCTTTCTCATTGGGAGACTTGACCTTGGTTGGAGAGAAGAGGTCCTACTGCATCCTCATACCCTAGGCTCTCCATCTTAGGTGAATCTCTAAGTTAATACCCTCCTCATGTTTTCCACTTTCATGGAAAATTCTCACTCTACTTCTAGGTCTCCCTGGTAGACCAAATCTAGTCCTTGTATATGTGTGGGCATAAGAGACTTGACCTACCTTCCATTGATAGTTACTCCCATTGTCATGGAGGAAGAAGATGGGGTGTTATAAGTAGAGATGGATGGTTAACATCTCTAAGGGGTAGGGATGGATGAAGAAGAGGGGAGGAATTTGGGCAAGAGTGGTGGAGGAGGTGGCAATGGGGATAATGGAGGAACCATGTATGGGGAAATTGACAAAAATAATTGGGCTTGCCATTGGTTCTAGGTCACATTGAACTGAGGAATAATTACACCACGTAGGGGAGTATTAAATATGAGGGAGGATATTGGTTGATTGAATCCAAATACTTGAACCCCATGAGTAAGTGAGAGTGGGCTGAGGGGCAATGGGAGGAACCTATGTTGGGGGGAGTAGGAGTTACCTTGGCCCTTTTCTTCAACCTCTTGTTTGGTTAGCTAGGGGCACTAATGTTGATGGAGCTATTGTGGCAATAGTTGATGGGGCACTCTAAGGGGGTGATATGGTGATTGTGGGTATTATTGTTGTGGATAGAGTTGATATAATTATGCACATAAGTGCATTTATTGTTAGGAAACCCATGTGCACTAGGAAGATTAGGAGACTTGGAAGTGTCTACATGAATGGATAGGCCAATAGAAAAATTGATGCAAGAGACACCATGAAAGTTGACATAGTTAAAGTGGGTGCCACCAAGATCTAGGTAATCCCTATAAATGGTGTGGTGGTCCATACTGAACTTGATGTTGGGGGTGTTAAGGACCATGTGACTAGAACACTTGGAGACCAAAAGCACCTAATTAATATCTTAGGGGGTTGAATGGGAGGAACTAAGGGAAAATGGAAAATGATTAGGTTGTGCATGGTAGAATCTAGGGCCACTTGAGTGAACAGGGAAGTTGGTGGAATGGAACATAAATGATGTCCTATTAAAACATGCCCCACATAAAATGAGAAGTTGACAGGAAGATTGACTAGCTAAAGAGCGAATAATATGGGGGACAAGTTTGATATGGGTGCCTCTTGTTGGCCATGCTCAGGGTTTACCTTTGAGATGTGCCCAATGTTAAAGATAAGTGGCATCCTTTTAGGGGTTTATAGAGGTGAAGGTGGTGGAAGTGACACTAATTGGTGGTTGTTCTTGACAAGATGATGGTTGTTGAATTCTCATGGGTGATGCTCATGAAATTGATGACATCAAGACCCTATGGATGATTCTCTTTGAGATATAAGGTGTAGTTTCCTGTATGTTTATTCCTTACCAAATTGATGTGGTTACAGGGGTTGCTTGTGGTTGAAGTAGTTATAAAGGTGGCATCGATGCTACTTGGGTGATTAACATGAACCACACCTTTCGCTTATTCACCTCAAGTCACACTAGTACCTCATTACCATCCATCGAGTTGAGGTGGACCTTATTATCAACATGGAGTGTATGGGTATATGTGATGTTGAGTTATGCCTAGTGTAGTGCCACATGTGCACTGATTACACCCTAAAGATCCCATTCCTAGTGCTTTAATTTCCCTAAGGTATAAGAGTTTTGAATCACCACCACTTTATATAACAAAGGGAGGTTATTGTACATGTGGTGGTGAATGTGTATGGGAAAGCTCAGGTAGGATTTCTATTATCAGCCAATTAAGTGGTTGAAAACACCCTCTACTAGCTGATATGTAAGTTTATATTTCACCAATTGATTTGTGACCTAATAGGGTAGTAGGAGAGGTGACTTCTTGATGCTGACCACCTAAATGATAGTGTCATCCATGTTGTTCCCAAAATTTGTCACTCATTTTTGGACAACTTATGAACTATTTTGGTCCTACAGGCCAAAATTCTCTTTTCCCTTCTCAAAAAATTGTTTTGAGTATTCAAATTATCCATTATTCAAGCTTTTTTAGCTAAGGGACTTTGCAGGTTTGTTTCTACAGACTCCACAGGCTTGTTTCTATGGACTCTGGACGCTTGTTCTACGGACTCTTCAGGCTTGTTTCTACGGACTCTGCAGGCTTATTTCTATGGACTCTATAGGTTGATTTCTATAGACTCTATAGGCTTATTTTTACAGACTCTACAAACTTATTTCTACAGACTCTATAGGCTAATTTCTATAGACTTTGCAGGCTTATTTCTACAGACTCTGCAGGTTATTTCTATGGACTCTGTAAGAAAGAAACAAGTTCCCAACACTTAGGTAATTTCAGGTTTGGGTCAATGTTTGGGTCAACATTTGGTTCATCGTTTAGTTTAAAGGGATGGTTCAAGAAATGGTTCAAATGGGAAGTTCAAAGGAGTCTTCCAAAAGCCCAAAGGATAAGTGCCCTTGTGGAGGGCACTTAGGTGCCAAAAGGACCTTTGTGACTTTTCTAAAAGGTAATTTTGGAGACCAAACAGGCCTTGCAGAGGGAAGGTGATGAGCAAAATGGACCGTTGTAAAAGGCTAAAAGGATAATTTTTTCTTTGGAAAAGTTGGAATTCCTTCGGATTTGTTCAAGGCGAGAGATCAAGAATTTCTTTGGACAAAATTCCTGAAGGAATTCCTTTAGACATTTTGTCCGAATAAATTCATAAGGCAAAAGACAAGATGAATTCTTTTGGATAAAAAGTCTGAAGGAATTCCTTTGGATTTTTGTCCAAAGGAATTTGCCTGAAAGAAAAAAGCCTGAGGGAATAAGCGGGAAGCGACTAAGGCAAAGGAAAGAAATCCTTTGGACAAAAAGTCTGAAGGAATTCCTTCAAACATTTTTTCTGAAGGATTCAAGGAAGAAAGTTGCCCGAAGGAACTTGAAGGGCAGGTACCCTTGCGGGGGGCTCTTGGTGACTAGGAAAAGGACCTCCCCCAAGTCCTAAAAGGACACCTTCCCTTTGGAAGGATTCAAAGACTAAGCCAAAGGAATTTACCAAGGGGTGATGGGCCTCTAGACGTCAAAGTTGGGCACCATGAACTAGCTATTGGAATCTAGATGTTTGGTGACGTCCCTGAAGCTATCAAATTTAGGGCAATAAACTAGCCATTAGCTTTCAAATGGTGATGGGTGTGCGAACATCAACTTTACGGTAATAAAATAATTGTTGATCTTTAAAGGCTTGAGCGCAGACTCGAATGCATTCAAAGGCCTTGAGGCCAAAAGGAAGAACTACTAAGAGAAGAGAAGAAAGGGGAAAAGATAGCTTGAGAGCTCAAATTGCAATAGGAAAGAGGGAAAGACCAAAAATATCTATGCAAGAGTTATTTCTAGTAGGTGGAATAGTCCACCAAGTAGACATATGAGCTCACAAGCATTAAAAGGCGCAGCCTATTTTTCTTCATTGATAGGAAAGTGAGGGGATAGCTACGTACCTATTGGAAGCAAGATCAGATGACCCATGTAGAGGATAAGATATTTTTGAGATGAATTGACACACCATAGTTAAGCCAGATGCCCTATTCTAGCATGGCCTCTTTGACTAAATTGAAAATGCATTCAAGACATTGAATGTAGCATGGGTCATTCCATGAAATAAAGCACTGAGTCTTTCTTGGCTTCTATATATTTTAAATCTCTTCTTTTCACAAGAGAGATCTTTTGGTTATAGAAGCAAAACTCTGCCAAAATTGAGAGGCGATTACTAAGACTTTGAGCTCAGTTTGTTAATCATATTTCTTTGTTTGAATGAGGAAGCAGGTTACTTTCAGTCTTTGTGCTGTAATAGCTTGTGTTATTTAAGAGATTGTTCTCATGAATATTTCTTGAATGTGTTCTTGTCCATTTTAATGAAATAATCAGAACTAGTAAAAGTAATCAGGAAGGTGTCCTGAAGCTAATTGTGGAGAGACTTTATGCTGCCACAATTGCCTTTAGTGTGTTTTTTTTATTTTCTATTTCTATGTAAAGGACCTTGGGATGACTTTGTGCCCCCATTTTCCTTCATATTTCACTCTTGGGCAGTCGAGGTGGAGACTTTGTGCTACACCTTTTTTTGTTGGTTACTACGCCCCTATTACCAGTTACTTGTTACTTATCAGAAAGAACTCCTGATGTTTGTTGTAAGACCACTTCTAAAAGAAGAGAAGTGCCTTCAGTGTTTTCACCTAGATTTATCCTTTATTTGTGAACATCATCTCTGAAAAAAGAGAGATGAATGGTGTTGTCCTACCCCTGAGTGTTATTTTCTGCTTATATATATAGTATATAGTTCCTCATATTTATAGGGAACCTCCCCTTGATGAGAAGAGAGATTTGTCCCCCTTTGATGTGGCAAACTTGCACATTTGGCCAACCAATCTCCCTTGTGTGGTTAAAGAGACCTATTTTTCCCATCAATTAGCTGGTGACAAAATATTCACCCAAAAATCCATATAGTACAAATAGTTAGCAATGGGTGTAAGTGATATCCAAATTTCCTCATAAAGCCATGGCATGGGTTTTTTTTGATAGCCATGTAGAGCATCAGGTATAACACCTCACAAATATTCCTTATGTGATTTTGATAATGGTGGTTGTATGGTTTTAGAAAACTACATACACAACTGGGCCACCAGGAACCCACGGAGGGAATGCAAATGGTTTTAAGTAGAGGGTGGCACATATTACATCCAATAGGTAGCTCTTCACATAAAAATTCTCATCCATTCGAGCATAATAAATAACCTTGACTAGGTAAAAATTGATGACACTATCAAATTCCAATATTTATTTCCCTTGAGGATAATGTTAAGGATAGGAACCCATAGGATGTTGATGTGCATGCAGTCACTTTCCATGAACAAGCAATTCAATAGAATCATATAGATAAAGATCCCTTCATGGTAGGTGTGGAATCTATATGCATTGATGTCCATCATATTCAACCATCTACTATTGGGATCAATTTCCCAATCCCTCAAGACATCATAAATCTCATAGCTGCGAGTCCATGCCACTCTATTTGTATGCCATAATGTACTCAGGGAGGTCATAGTAGAGCTTGACGGTGGTGGAAGTGAATCTAATTGATGGTTGTGCTTGAGGAGATTATGGTCATTGAATTTTAGGTGATGTTCATGAAATAGATGGCTACCAAGACCCCATGGATGATTCTTCTTGAGATATAAGGTACAATTGCCTATATGTTTGTTCCTTGATAGATTGATGTGGTTACAAGAGCTACCTATGGTTGAGGTGGTTATGAAGGTGGTACCGATGCTACTTGAGTGATTAACATGAATCAAACCTTTCCCTCTTTCACCTCAAGTTAGGAAAATACCTCATTACTATCCATCAGGTTGAGGTGGACCTTATTGTCAACATGGAGTGTATGGGCATATGTGATGTTGAGTTATGCCTAGTGTAGTGCCACATGTGCGCTGATCATACCCCAAAGATCCCATTACTAGTGCTTTTCTCTCCCTAGGGTGTAAGATTCCTATTTCATGACCACTTTCTATAGCAAAGGGAGATTCTTATAGATGTGGTGGTAAATG
Organism: Torreya grandis; assembly: GCA_037957365.1. Classification (NCBI taxonomy): domain Eukaryota; kingdom Viridiplantae; phylum Streptophyta; class Pinopsida; order Cupressales; family Taxaceae; genus Torreya; species Torreya grandis. The sequence goes on from JARHVA010002767.1 coordinate 2,201,415, forward strand.
TGTATGGGAAAGCTTTGGTAGGATTTCTATTTTTAGCCAATTGAGTGGTTGAAGACACCCTCCACCAGTTGATACATATGTTCCTATCTCACCAATTAATTTTTGACCTAATAGGGTAGTAGGAGAGGTGACTTCTTGATGTTGACCACTTGAATGATAGTATCATCCTTTTAGTACCAATAGTTGGTAATGGGGGTGAGTGAAATCTTGATTTCCTCAAAAATCCATGGCATGGGTTTCATTTGATGGCCATGTAGAGCATCGGGTATAACACCTCACAAATATCCCTTATGTAATTTTGATAATGTTTTTCATATGGTTTTGGAAAAATACATATACAAATGGGCCATTAAAAACCCATGGAGGGAATTTAAATGATTTGAAGTGGAGGGTGGCACATACTGCATCCCCCATGTAGCTCATCACATAAAAATTCTCATCCATTCAGGCATAAGAAATGACCTTGACCAAGAATAAATTGATGACATTTTTAAAGTCTAATATTTCTTTCCCTTGAGCATAATACTGAGAGGAACCCATAAGATGTTGATGTGCATGCAGTCACTTTCCCTGAACAAGCAATTCAATAGAATCATATAGATAACCCCTTTGCAGTAGGTGTGGACTTTATATGCATTGATGTCCATTGTATTTAACCATCTGCTATTGGGATTAACCACCCAATCCCTAAAGACATCATAAATCTCATGGCTATAATTCCATGACACTCTAGTTTTATGCCAACATGTACTCGGGGAGGTCATAATAGAGCTTGAAGGCTACCCTTGAAACCCAAAGAAATTACCACATCCTGCATGGCATTAGACACTCACAAAGAATTATTTAGCATGTTGCTAAAGATATATGTGCATAGGAGGACCTCAAGCTTAGCCAAAGTCTTATGTTGTCCATATTTTGTATATTTTCAATAAGCTCATCCATGAATTCAATCTCCCCCTCATTTGCACTGCAATCTTGAAACCCCAATGTTAGACTTATCTCTCTTCGTTGGATTAGAGTTTCCTAACTACATTACAGCCCCAAAACCTTGACATTAGAGTTGTTCGCCCCCTTACATTGAACTTTACTAACTATAGTATAATCCCCTACTTCCACCTCCTAAAACCCCAATGCCATAGTTTATCCACTTCCTTGCATTAGAGTTTCATGACTATTGTGCATCCCTAATCCTTAACATCAAAACTTCCTCTAACTACACTATAGTCTCCAATTTCTACCTCCCCTCCCTCTACCTCTCTTTTTTTCATTTTCTCATTCCCATTCACATCCTATTTCCCTACTACCTTCTCTTGTATACTTTGGATAGTCATTAGATGCCTAAAACTATTTAAAAGAAAGGAAAGGAAAAGTCTATCAAAATGAAGTACTAAACTCAAGGGGTCACTCCCTCTAATATTGATTCTAACATCGACCAAGTCATTGACACTAACATGGGTCACATTAACATGGAGTACTTATGGAAGAGAATAAATGCTTATTTCAAGAATGATTGAATACTCCCACTCATGTAGGACTTGACCCTCATTAATGAGGGTTGAGGTGGGGTAAGACAACTACATCACAACTGTCAAGCCCCCAAGGTCATATTGCAACCATCAGGTCACCATGGTCACATCATAGTCATCACACCCCAAAAGTTAGATTGTAGTCATCATGCCTCAATGGTTACATTGTAGCCATCAGTTTATAACAATTACATTGCAGCATTCAGGATATGATGACTACATTGTAGTGATCAAATTTTGATGATTGCACTGCAATCCTAAAAACTCGACTCTAAAGAAACAAAAAATAATGAAGTCTTTGACAAACACTTTTCTTTCAAATTTTTTTGATATTCACTTGATTTTCAAAAAAAATGAATGGATGCCCCAATTTTCATAGGCTAATGAAATTTGGGGGAGAACAGTTGGCTCCGATTGGGGAACTACATTTGATGGATTTGAGGATGGACTCCATAATTTCTATGTTCATCAAGTTGGGCTACAAAGTATTTATGAATAAAACACTTGACAAGAATGAGAAAAGAAAATAAAGAAAAAGACATAAAGAAAAGCTAAAAATGAACAAAAAGGACAAGAAAGTAAAGAATGAGAAAACAAACACAAGCAAAATCCTAAAATTAAACCAGATCCTAGGAGAACTAGTTTCTATTACCTAAAAAGCTTCAGATATTGCTCGTTGTAAGGAAGAGAGACATGAGTTCCATCCATGTAGACCAAATAGTATGTGTTTTTACCATAGAAGTGATGAATTTTGAATGGACCTTTCCACAAGGAATCAAACTTCCCATGACTACCTTTGGGTTCATGCCTTTTATCCCACAAAAGAATAAAATCACCAATCTGAAAATAATTCTTATAAAAAATTGCTTTCACCTTTTATTGATGCTCTGTAATACTGCCAACTATGACTCTTTCTTATTCCAGCTTATTCGGGGACAAAATACTTCTATCTAATGAATCCCTAAAGCTCTAATCTTTGACTACCTTAGTGAATTGAAGTGTTGGTAATTCTAAATTGATAGACAAGGTGACATCACTATTGTATATTAACTAAAATAATGACATACAAATAGCTCTCTGAGGAGTAATGCAATCAACTCAAAGTGCATCATATAATTTTTTATGATAATTTTTTTGTATAATAGTGTTGGTTTTCATCTACAAGCTTGAAAATAATGGTGACCAGATTCTTCTTATTAGATTTCACTTAACCATTACCTTGGGGGTAGTAATCTAAAGCATGAGATAATGAAATCCCATAGCCATAATAGAAACCAATGACCTTAGAGGAACAAAAATTGAATGTATTTTTAGTCACTATCTTTTGAGGAACTCCATACCTGACTAAGATATTCTCTTTAATGAAATTACATACTACTTTGAAAATAATTTTCCTAACCAGGATAGCCTTAACCCTCTTTGTGAAGTATTCTATTGCAGTGAGGACATGGATGTGACCCACACTGGAATGAGTATTTTTCACACCTATAAAATCAAGGCCTCATTGTTGAAATGGTTTTTCAATTATGACTAGCTTTAGAGGTGAGGCTATGAGCTTTGGATTTCCATTTAGAAACCCATTCTTGAGCATCCTTGAAGAGGGTGGGACAGTAATAATATTCCATGAAGATTTTATGCACTATAATAGGTGATGAGAAGTGGCCACCACATGCCTTACTATGAAAAAATTCTACAAGCCTCTTCTATTGTTCCTTATCATCATTCATAAGATCATGCCATTAATACCTATTTTGAAAAGATTATTGTCCCTAATGACATATTTCACAACTCTTAACTTTATTTTTCTTTTTTCCTTGGCACTTAATCCCTCAGGTTATTCCCTATATGTAAGAAAATGAAATAAATTTGAGTAACATTCATCACAGAAGTATGGGTGATTTTTTTGATGAGTCATGCTCTTGAGCTTCATCAATAGCATCATCTAGGTTATTCTCAGTAGTTAGTTGACATAGACTATAACCTCAGACTAGTTTGGTAGCTCTAATGTTTAAACCAAATTGTTGGGATTTTTCTATCCATCCTCATTTTAAACCAAGCTCTTATTGCATTAAGATGGATTTGATTATTGGATGAGGTACCATAATAATGGTTTGTGAATTTAGAATGTAGTACTTAAACTACTTAACAACTTCTACAACCCATTGACATGTTTCTCAAGGGAAGATTATTTAAGCTCATAGTTTTCCAAACCATAACTCATAAAGGATATAGGTGACGTAATGCTTTAATTATTATTTTACACTAAAATAATTAAGAGAGTGATTGGATGCATAGCAGTAAGTGATGAAATCCTTGTTAAAATCAATTCATACCAAAGTTAGTGCTCTTGAAATGGAAGTTGTAATTTCATCAAAGGCTTCTTTTCCTTCTTTTCTCCATTAAAAATTATCTTTATCTCATCATACTGGCAATAAGTTTAATAAGCTCAAGAAAGTCAGGTATAAACCTTCTTAAGAAATTTACTTTAACAAAAAAATATGTAACACCTTACTTAATTGTAGGAAGGGATAAATTTTGAATGGCTTGAACTCTCTCTGGATCGATTGTAGTCCCTTCTCCTAAAATAATATGGCCAAGAAGTTTTTACTTAGTTACTCCAAATACAAATTTCTTGGGATTCAATGAAATACCATGGATCTAACATTTGTCAAAAAAATTCACCAAATGATCATAATGATTCTCACACCTTTTCAAAAAAACCATGAGGTCATTTAAGTAAATAATAATGATATTATTAATAAGATCATGAAAAGTTAAATCTATAACCCTTTGAAATGTGGCTCCGACATTGATAAGGTTGAAGGGCATTATTTTGTAGGCAAAAGTTCCCCAAGGTGTCGTAAAGGCTATCTTATGTTGATTTTTAATTGAAACCTCAACCTAATTGTATCTTGAAAATCCATCAAGAATGAAAAATATTTTTGATCATGTAACATCTTGAAGTATCTAGTCCATAATAGGAAAAGAATAATTATCCTTGAGAGATGCTTGGTTTAAATTCTTGAAGTCGATGTAGATGTGAATTTCATCATCTTTTTTACACTAACACAATATTGACAACCCATGTAGAATGATTAATGGGATAGATAATGCGTGTGTCCAACATCTTTTGTATCTCAACATGAATGGTTGAAGCGATAGTTGGATTGTAGTGCCTCTGCTTTGTTGGTAATTTGAGCAAGGAGATAGTTGACCATTTTGATATCATGATCCAAAAAGTAGTCTAAGGATTGAATAATTGTCATTCCCATCTACGGCAGCATGGAATTGTCATTGATGTCAAATTTTGATGTCATTGAGATTGAATCTAATCATGCATTAATTCCAAAGGTTGAGTTGAGTAGACTTATGGAGTAAATCAGGTTTGTGAAGTGCTCTTACTTATAAAATAAGTAAAGTAGTCTCAAAACTCCAAACTGGTTTAATAAAGTTGGTCAGGTTTATGGAATGACTTACTTCTTTCATGTTTTTAAGTAAAATAGAATTAAAAACTTGAAAGGGTCTTGATGAAGTAATGGGGATTTTGAAGAGGGACTGGTTTTCTCAAGTTGATAAGTCAAGTAATGCCAAAAGTCTGAAGGGTACATTCATAAATTCTAAAGAGAATCTTTTGAATACTCTGAAGGGCAAGTAGACCTTTCCAAAAAGTCCGAAGGGTATCTTTTGAACATTTTAAAGGGAAAGTAGACCTTTTCAAAAAGTCTAAAGGGTATCTTTTGAACATTTTGAAGGGCAAGTGGACCTTTTCAAAAAATTTAAAGGGTATCTTTTGAATGTTCTAAAGGGAAAGTGGAAATTTTTAAAAAGTTCAAAGAAATGTCATGGACAAAAAGTCCAAAAAAATGATGTGGATAACAATTCCAAAGAAATGTCTCAAATAAAAATTCTGAAGAAATGATGCAGATAAAAATTATGAAGAAATTTCTTGCAGATAAAAAGTTCAAAGAAATGATGCGAACAAAAAGTCTGAAGAAATGTCTCACAGAAAAAAAGTCTGAAGAAATGTCTTAGTCAAAAATTTCAAAGAAATGATGCAAAAAAAAAGTCTAAATAAATGTCTCACAAACAAAAAGTCCAAAAAAATGTTTCAGATAAAAAGTCTGAAGAAAAGGAAGTTTGAAGGAGAGAGATAAGTTGGGAAGAAAGTCCAAAAAAGAAGACTTGGAAAAAAGAGCCCAAAGAATTAAGTCAGGAAATTAGATGGAAACAAAAGTCCCAAACAATGTTCTTGAAGGACACCCTTTGGATGAGGACCATTACAAAGCTTTTGAAATAGATAGTTTGTAATATTTCCAAAGGACATATAGACAAAGGGTAAAGATCGAGCATATCGAGGATAATCGAAAGGAGCAAAAGCAAACCCATCATATAAAAAGTAATGAGATGCAAAAAAGGTATAAAAGAAGCTTGAAGGTTAATGACAAAGAAAGAATTAAAATACATGCTACTTTAAAAGATCAATTGCTCATGCTTGATCGATGCATTAGATCCAATGTGTGAATCAAAGCTAGATTACCCTCCAAGTGCATGTGTATTTGATAAGTGTCAAGAGGTCATAAGGAAAGATCCAACAAAGAAAATAACGTGAAATTGGTGTGATGAAAGAAATAAAAGCCCATATTTTATGTGTTCTAACTGTCTATAAAAGAACAACTAAAACTAGTGATGAAATTGATATATCTTCATGGAGCTCAATATTAATCAATCTAATTGATCGAGGAAGCGATGCAATTAAGAATAGTAGAAGTGCAGATGCCAAAGATAGTAAAGACATTTGAACATTTCCATTTGAAGCATGAATTGAGATACCAAGTCAAATTCACATTGAATGTAGATCAGAAGATTGAATTAGTTAAGAGCAGTTGAAGTGTGAAAACTTTATAAATAGAAAACCCTAAGATGCATGTCTATATATGATATGAACAAAACATTTGAAAGTGTCTTTTTGTTGCTGCTATGATAATAATTAGAGTGTTAACTCAAAATTGTCAAGTAAGGACATATACAAATAGTGTAAAGAGGCAAAGCAAATAAGGTCTGTCAATATAGAAGATATCTAGACATAAAGAGATAGAGGTAGATAAGATGAAAAGGCACATAGCATGAAGGTACAATTACAGACAAGACTTGTAACCAAAAACTAAACAAGATTCATTCTGAATCTCTTTTGTATTCTGAAGTTGTAGCTTCATTTCTCTGATAGGTTGGTGCCATCAAAAAAATTGAATTGGTACGCAGTTAGGAAGTTGATGTTTCCTTAGAGTGGGTGCTCTTGAACGTAACCAGTGAGGTTTGTCTATGAGACATTTTTTTTTTGAGGTTGGATTAGAATAGTAGATTTTCTCACCATGGTTTTTCCATTTGGGTTTCCATGTAAAAATCTGGTGTTGAGAATTATTATGTGTGTGTATGATCTCTATTTTTGTTCTTTAGTTTGCATATACATTATGTATCTTATTTAAAAGTTTTAAGAACTAGGTTTTAGCTCATCTACTGATTCACCCCCCTCTTAGTAGATAGTGTGTTCAATAATTGGTATCAGAGTGTAGGTTCCTTACGAGAAGCTTAATCAGCTCAGGTAGATCATGGTTAGTGAACATAATGGCTTTCCAAGAAGGATCTTCATCAAACAAGGCTCCTCTATTTAATGGATCTAACCATGATTTTTGGAGCATAATAATGGAAGCATACTTGTCTTCCCTAGGGTTTGATGTATGGATGTCAGTGGTAAATGGTTATACATCTCTTACTATAAGTCATGTTGATCAAGTGACCAAAAAATATTATGAGAACAATGCCAAAGCAAATAATGCTATTCTTTGTGGGTTGTCAAACTCCAATTTTATCAAAGTTATGGATTTTTAGAGTACAACAAACATTTGGAATAAGTTAAAAAGTATCTATGAAAGAGATTTCAAAGTGAAACATGCCAAGATACAAAAACATAAAGGATAGTTTGAAAGCCTAAAGATGAATGAAGAAGAGAAGATAGCTAACTACCTCCTTAGGGTAGATGAAATAGTCAATGCCATAAGAGGACTTGGAGAAACAATATAAGAATTAAATTTTTTGAAGAAGGTTATGAGATCCCTTCCATCAAGATACAACTCCAAAATTTAGGATATTGAAGATGTGAGAGATTTGTACAAGCTTACCATAGATGAACTACATGGAATGTTTAGATCCTATGAAATGAGGATGGGAGAGACAAACATGGTCAAGAGAGAAGTATCCTTCAAAGTAATAAAGTCTACAAAATAAGAAACCTTTGTGTTTGATTATGAGGATACTGATGGTGAGGATCATGTAAGTATAAAGGAAAACTTTTGTTCAAGTGTTTTAACTATGGCAAGGTAGGACACTTTAATGAAAAATGTCCATACAATAAGAAGGATAACACTGAGCAAGTAAAAAATATCAAAAAGGTGAAACCACATTATGCTAAGAGGAAAAAATTCTTCAATAACAAAAAGGGGTTATATATAAAATAAGATAGTGACTCAATGGGAGAGATTAATAGCGACAACTCTAATGATGAACATCATTGTGCCTTTCTAGTTGAGGGATATGAGTTCCTATTTATGGAAAAAGAATTGACCTCCTTGAATCACTAACAAAATGAAGATGAAGATTGGGATGAAGGAGAAGAAGGTGAGATTGATCTTGAAAGTGAACTTGTGTGTGATCTTGAAGAAATTGAAAATCTGAGAATAGAAAATGCAATGCAGAGGAATCATGAGAAGGATCTTGAAAAGGCTAATCAAATTATTGTGATGCTAAAAACTCAAGTTGAGGAAGCCAACAAAATAGTAAAATTCATCAAGATGGATCTCTAGTCAAAATCCAACGAATGCATGAGACTTGAAGTAAAAGTAGTATCCTTGAAGAAAGAACTTGAGAAGGCAAGAGACCAATTCAATAGAAAACTCAATGCAAAGGAATCATGAGAAGGAGCTTGAAAAGGCTAATCAAAATATTGTGATGCTAAAAACTCAAGTTGAGGAAGCCAAAAAAATAGTAGAAGTCATCAAGATGGATCTCTAGTAAAAATCCAACGAATGCATGAGACTTGAAGCAAAATTAATATCCTTGAAGAAAGAACTTGAGAAGGTAAGAGACCAATTCAATAAAAGCTTAAAGCTGACAAAAGGATCAGAAGTTCTTAGTGAACTGATCAGTGTGCAAAATCCTTTAAATGAAAAGTCAGGTCTTGGTTATGATAAAGAAAAGGGATCCTTAGCTTGTACATTAATGAACTTGTATGATAACTTTAAGAAAGGAGGAGAAGAAAAATCTATGAATGAGAAGATCAACAAAGAAGTAATGAAGGCAAAGATCAAAAAGGACATAAAGACTAATCCAAGGAAAGATGTAGAAAGACATATCAAAGTGACAGACCTAAAAAAGTAGAAAGGTAAAAGTATTTGGTATACTACACTAAAAAATGTTATGACCAAGTACTTTCCTTCCTTTTATGGTTATTGTTTTAGTTGTAATCAGTTTGGTCATAGGGATATTGACTGTAGAGTTTTTCTTACTAAAAGATTTAATTTTTTTAGTAGAAATTCATTTACTCCTTTGATAGATTCAAATTTAATATGTTACAATTGTAATAATTTTGGACATATAGCTAAGTATTATAGAGCTAACATTGTAATGAAAATAAAGTATAGTTTAGGCAAATGTAGGTCTTTAAATGAGAATAGAGTTTCAAAGGCCACTCTTAAAGAAAGGAAAAAGGCAGATGAGAAACCCAAAAAGATGTAGAAAGTGAAAGATCAATCCTTGATTGATCAAAAAACACTCCATGCTAAAGAGAAAAACTTGTGGGTCATAGACAGTGGTTTTTCAAAGCATATGACTGGGGACAAGAGCAAATTCACTAGTTTAAGTAGATCCAAAGAAGGGACTATCAGTCTAAGAGATAACACTGTAGTCAAAATCAGAGGTAAAGAAACCTTGCACATAGATGGAAAGCTTCCTACACATGATGTCTTGTATCTTAAAGGACTTAAACATAATCTCTTAAGTGTAATTTAGATGTGTGATAATTTTTATGAATTCATATTTAATGTTGAAGGTTGTAAACTGAAAAGAGCTGTAAAAACCATTGCACAAGGAAGAACTAAAGGCAACATATACAACTTGATTGAAGAAAATGATGCAAGTTGCCTCATGGGAAAAGTTGATGAGATATGGTTATGGAATAAAATAATGGGTCACATCAACTTTGATAATCTAGTCAAAGTAAGCTCTAACAAGTGTGTTAGACTTATGCCTAAAATAATCAAACCTATAGACATCACATGTAAAGCGTGCCAACTAGGAAAGTAGACAAGGGTTAGATTTGAAATAAAAGAATATACAAAATCAAAACCCCTACAAGTAATTCATATAGATATATGTTGTCCCACTAGGACAAAAATATCTAAAGATGTATACTATTTTATGATATTTGTATATGACTTCGCAAGGATGACATGGGTAACTTTTTTGAAAGATAAATCACAGGCCTTTGAGAGATTTATGATCTTCAAGGACATGGTTGAGAATGAAATGGGAAGAAAAATAAAATGTTTAAGATTAAACAAAGGTGGAGAATTCACCTCCAACGAGTTTATATAATATTTTGAGAAGCATGGGATTAATATATAGTATTTTTCTACAGGAACTCCACAGAAAAATGGGGCTATAGAAAGAAAAAATAGAACTATGAAGGAAATGGGTAGAACAATGCTGAAAGAGGAAAAAGTTCCTAATGGATATTTGAAAGAGGTAGTTCAAACAACAATATATATCCTAAATAGAGTTCAACTTAGGGTAAAGAGTGATAAAACCCCATATGAACTATGGATTGGAAAACCTACATCCGTAAAGTATTTCAAAGTGTTTGGAAGCAAGTGATACATCAAAAGAAAAGAGGCCAAACTTGGAAGTTTCAAGTCAAGATGTGATGAATAATTTTTTTTGGATACTCCACTCATATCAAAGCCTATGTGTGTTACAACAAACGACTAGATAAAATAGTTGAAAGCATCCACATCAAGGTAGAAGAAGGATTCAAAAAAGTTGAGCCTAATGAGTAGATTAGAATTAAAGAATCAGAAGGAGCATAAAATGAAGTAGAAGATAGTGAAGAGGAGGAAGAAAAGAGTAAAAGGGCACTTGTAAGGTTTGTTCTAAAAGAACATCCCAAGGATCAGATAATTGGAAACAAAGATGAGGGTGTTCAGATAAGGAGAATAGTTTTAATAAACAAGGATCAAGTAAACTTTACTCTACTTTCAGAAATTGAGCCTAAGACCTTCATTGAAGCTAGAAAAGATGAAAGATGGTTAACAGCCATGGAAGAAGAACTCAGCCAAATTGAAAAGAATAAAACTTGGGAATTAGTTCATAGACCATCAAACAAGAATGTACTAGGAAATAAGTGGGTTTATAGAAACAAACTCAATGAAGATGGAGCATTCATAAGAAATAAAGCTAGACTAGTGTGCAAAGGATATGCACAAGTATAAGGCATAGATTTCAAAGGGACATTTGCTCTTGTGGTAAGACTGGAAGATATAAGAATATTCTTGGAATTCTTTATTTACAAGAAATTCAAGGTATATCAAATGGATGTGAAGTCAACATTCTTGAATGAAAACTTAAAAGAGGAAGTGTACATTGAACAACCAAAAGAATTTCAGTTAGCAGAGGAAAAAAATTATGTGTGTAAACTAAAGAAAGCTTTGTATAGTCTAAAACAGGCACCTAGAGCATGATATTCATGATTGGATCAATACTTGTAATGACAAGGTTTTAGAAAAGGGTGAGTAGATAGCAATCTATATTTTAAATTAGAAGGTGAGCATATGTTGATTGTTGTCTATGTGGATGATATTATCTTTGGAGGTGGTGATATTAACATGTGTAAAGAATTTTCCACACAAATACAAAATGAATTTGAAGTGTCAATGATGGGAGAACTCTCCTTCTTCCTTGGTTTGAAAATTACACAAAATAATGAAGGGATATTCATATCTCAAGCTAAGTACGTGAAAGAGATGCTCAATAAATTTGGAATGGAGGACAATACAACTAGTTGTTACTCCCATGATGATTGGTTGCATGCTAATCATGGAAGATGAGTCTCCTAATGTAAATAATATGTTGTATAGATCAATGATAGGTAGCCTATTGTATCTAATAGTATCAAGACCATACATCATGAAAGTAGTGTGCATGGTTGCATAGTTTTAAGTAGCCCTCAAAGAAGCACATGTTAATGCTATAAAAATAATTTTTAGGTACATCAAGATCATAATTGACTATGGGTTGTGGTACCCAACTAGTGAAGATCTTACTTTAGTTGCATATACTGATGTTGATTGGGCAGGAAGTGTGGATGATTGAAAAAGCATAAGTGGTGGTGTATTCTTTCTGGGTAACAAACTTGTGTCTTGGTTGAGCAAGAAGCAAGAATTGATTACACTTTCTAAAGCTAAAGTAGATTATGTCATAGTAACTGCTTTTTACACTCAATTTTTATGGATGAAGAAAACTCTTAAGGATATATAGGTAGAATACCAAGCACCTATCTCTATTTTCTATGATAGTTCATGTGCCAAAAATCTATCCAAGAATCTAGTGATGTATTCTAGAACCAAGCATATCTCCATAACATATCATTTTTTGAGAGAAAAGGTAGCAATTCATGAGGTCACAATGGAATATGTGCCGACCAAAGATTAGATTGCAAATATTTTTACCAAGCCTCTTCCCAAGGAGCAATTTGAGTATCTGAGAGAGAATATGGGAGTTGTAACTCCCACCCCATATCACTAAACTCTTGTGATAGGTTATAAATCTAGGGGGAGCATTGTAGGCATATTATTAACTCCTAGATTAAGACTGAAGGCAATATGCTATGTACTTTATACATCATTTGCCATTTGATGTTAAAGAAAAACTAAGGTATGTTGGATCTAGATTTCTATGCTCATCTATGTAAGAGATATATCTATTGTTGATTGGTCTTTTAGACCAATGCTATATCTAGGATTGGTTAAAGCATATGAAATCTAGGAGAGTCATAGGAATATTCTAGGTTAGCATGCATTATCCAAGGAGGAATCTATCTTCATAATGCTCTATTTAGATAGGTTTAAGGATCAGAACAACTTAGAAGCCAGTAAAGTAGCAGTTTGTCTTATTGGTTTAGCAAACACTCTTTGTCATTAATGTCGAAGGGGGAAAAATTAGAATAAGAGCAAGAAAGCATAATGAGAAGGGAATTTTAAGGATTTTTTTTTCTCTTGAGGGTGTTTTTCCATCAATGAAAAAGGGCGAGATTGTTGGTAATTTGAGCAAGGAGACAGTTGATAGTTTTGATATCATGATCCAAAAAGTAGTCTAAGGACTAAAGAATTGTCATTCCCATATAAAGAAGCATGGAATTGTCATTAATGTCAAAGGTTGATGTCATTGATGTCATTGAGATTGAATCTGATCATGCATTAATGTCAAAGGTTGAGTTGAGCACACTTGTAGAGTAAATCAAGTTTGTGAAGTGCTCTTACTTATAAAATAAGTAAAGCAGTCTCAAAACTCTGAATTGGTATAACAAAGTTGGTTGGGTTTATGGAATGACATTACTTATTTCATGTTTTAAAGTAAAGTAAAGGTGAAAAATGGAAAGGGTCTAGACGAAGTAATCGGGATTTTGAAGAGGGATTGGTTCTCTCAAGTTGAAAAGTAAAGTAATGTCAAAAGTCTGAGGGGTATCTTTTGAATGTTCCAGAGGGTAAGTGGACCTTTTAAAAAAGTCTGAAGGGTATATTTTGAACATTCCAAAGGGTAACTGGACCTTTTCAAAAAGTCTAAAGGGTATCTTTTGAATGTTTCAAAGGGCAAGTGGACCTTTTCAAAAAGTCTAAAGAAATGTCATGGATAAATTTTTTGAAGAAATGATGCAGACAAAAATCCTAAAGAAATGTCTCAGATAAAATGTCCAAAGAAATATCTTGCAAACAAAAAGTATGAAGAAATGTCTTAGACAAAAAGTTCAAAGAAATGATGCAAACAAAAAGTCCAAAGAAATGTCTCAGACAAAAAGTTCAAAGAAATGATGCAAATAAAAAGTCCAAAGAAATGTCTCACAAACAAAAAGTTTGAAAAAATGTCTCAAACAAAAAGTTTGAAGAAAAGAAAGTTTGAAGGAGAGAGATAAGTCAAGAAGAAAGTCTGAAAAAGAAGAGCCCGACAAAAAGACCCTGAAGAAGTAAGTTAGTAAAATAGACCGAAACAAAAGTACAAAACAAAGTTCCCAAAGGACACCCTTTGGATGAAATGGACCATTATAAAGCTTTTGAAATAGATCATTTGAAATAGTTTCAAAGGACATATAGACAAAGGGTAAAGATCGATCATATCAAGGACAATCAAAAGGAGCAAAAATGAACCCATCATATAGAAAGCAGTGATATGTAAAAAAGGAAGAAAAGAAGCTCAAAGGTTAGTGACAAAGCAAGAATTAAAATACATGCTACTTTAAAAGATCAATGACTGATACTTGATCAGTATATTAGATCCAATGGTGTGAAGCAAAGCCAGATTACCCTCCAAGTGCACATGAATTTGACAAGTGTCAAGAGGTCATAAGGAAAGATCCAACAAAGAAAAGAACATGAACTTGGCATGACAAAATAAATAAAAATCCAACATTTTATGTGTTCTAACTATCTATAAAGGAACAAATAGAATTGGTGATGAACTCGATATATCTTCATCAATCTCAAGATTAATTAATCTAATTGATCGAAGAAGTAGTGCAATTAAGAATAGTAGAAGTGTAGATGCCAAAGATAGTAAAGACATTTTAACATTTCCATTTGAAACATGAATTGAGACACGAAGTCAAAGTCACATTGATTGCAAATCAGAAGCTTAAACTAGTTAAGAATATTTGAAGTGTGAACACTTTATAGATATAAAATGCTAAGATGCATTTGTCTATATATGCTACGAACGAAAATTTTGAAAGTGTCTTTTTGATACTACTATGATAATAATTAGATTGTTAACTCAAAATTATTGAGTAAAGACATATGTAGACAGTATAAAGAGGCAAAGTGAATAAGGTGTGTCAATATAAAATATATCTAGACATAAAGAGATAAAGGCAGATAAGATGAGAAGACACACAACATGAAGGTGCAGTTAAAGATAAGACTTATAATAGAAAGTTGAACAAGATTCATTATGAATCTCTTTTGTATTCTAAAGTTGCAGCTTCATTTCTGAGATAGGTTGGTGCCATTAAAAAAATTGATTTGGTGCTTAGTTGGGAATTTGATGCTTCCTTAGAGTGGGTGCTCTTGAATGTAACTAGTGAGGTTTATCTATGAGACATCTTTTTTGAGAGTCTGGATTAGAATAGTAGATTCTAGTAGCTTTTCTCATCGTGGTTTTTCCCTTTGGGTTTCCACATAAAAATCTGGTGTTGAGCATTCTTATGTGTGTGTATGATCTCTTTTTTTGTTCTTTAATTTGCATATACATTATTTATCTTGTTTAAAAATTTTAAGAACTAGGTTTTAGCTCATCTACTAATTCACCCCCTCCCTCTTAGTAGATAGTGTGTTCAACATGCTTATGATAATAAGGTGACGTATTTGGATTTATCAAAATTTTATGTTTCAATTCTTTAGGTCTGAAGGCTTTTAGGTCACATAAATCTAGGCAAACACATCCTTATATATCTTAAATATATTGATAAATCTATATCTTTCTTCTTTGGAACAACATTTTCCAATATTAACATACATGGGCTCTTCAAAAGTACCAATGTTGACCTGCTTATATTTAGAAGAGACTGTATTTTTCTTTTTATATATCTATCATGCTTATCAAACAAATATTCAATGGAAACTAATCCTTTCTAGATTTTTTGACCTTTAAGTTGAATTACCTCTTCATGTCCACCAATTTCTATATTTTTAGATCTCTTCACAATTTTGGTGAAAAAATCCTCATTACCTTGGCTTCCATCTTACTGAGCATGTGATTCCCTATAAATAGAAGTGTTACCTTTGAAATATAAATTTTTAAAATTGTTTACCTTTTCCAAGAAGGCATTTATTTATTCATTACTATTGACAACCTTCCAATGATGAGTGTTATCGGGAACACTAGGCCTAGACATGATTTCAATGGTGTATTTATCATGTTCAATGTTAGGGGGAGGAATCAAAAGTGATGTTGAAATGGAAAATGAATTAGCCTTGGTATTATGTTCTCTTGGAATAGACATTATTGAAAAAACATCAAAAACCTCAATAAAATCCAAGACTTTGTTCTTGTAATGCCTCAAATGATCACTCTTCACTTTATATTGATTTCTAACTTGCCTTATGATGAGCTCAGCATATCCTTGTGCTTTTAGGTTTTGGATTCTCAATTATTATGCTATATGTAATCCATGAATCAAGGCTTCATATTCTATAGTGTTAGTAAATTCAAATTTCAACTTAAAGGAAAAAGGGAAAATTCCTTTGCTTGGTGAAACAAGAATAACATTTGCCCCAAAACCAATATATGAATAACTTCCATCAAATTCAAGAATCCAAACATCATTAGAATTAATTTCCACTATTTTTGGCATGTATATCTTTGCCTTAGACATCAACATATATATACTTAGACCTGCATCTTGATAAATAATATCATCCCTTGGGTCTTTAGACTTGCATACAAAAAGCTTAGATTTTCAATCTAATTTTAGCTTATGCTTAGTGCCACTGACTAAAAATGTGGCATGATATAGGTCTATCTAAATTTATCCTCCTAACTCTTTGTAAAAACTTCTTCCTAACAAGATACCATATGTGGTTAGAATGCCTGCCACAAGAATTATCATTTTAATCATTTTTTTGGAAAAGAAGCTAGAGCCACTTGTGTATCTTTGATCTGACCAACTAGCAAGACTTGTTTTGTATCCATTAATAAACACTGGATAAAAGTCTTCATACTAGTAATACCTAAAGCATGAGCAACTTTGGCAGGCATAATATTGTCAAAAGCTTTCATATTAATAATGCAATTACTTAGCTTACAATGCTTTAAGAAAAGGAATATTTAGAATGGTTCTTGTTTACCAGAAGGAGAAGTAAATATATCCATAGAAAAGGTTGAAGGTTTAGTATTTAAAGGCATAGCTAGGATCCCTTTGAAGTTAAATTTATTTGTATTACCTAAACCCCCTTTGATGAAACAATATTGACAATTCAATTGATTTTGATTTGACATCAAATATTATACTTGAGACATCTGAGTCTTGGACTTATTGACATGATCTAGTATATCAAATGAGTGAATATGTAATGAATATGTGATGTCAAAGCTTTAAGGCATTGAAGCCACCTTATTTTTCATCTTTGTACTAGTCTTCTGACTTTTCAAATTCTAAGTGTGAGTTGAAATAATTATTTGAGCTTATGGTTGTTTTATCTTCATTTGAAATGGTAGAGAACCTCTAGGAATTATTTTAGGAGTAGGCAACACTTAGGAGCATTTCTACTCATTAACTTTCTCATTTTGGTTCATTTTATTAGCTTCATACTTCTTTTTGGCATCATCGTTCAAGTTCTAAGATCTTAGAAACACCACATAATAGTGACCATTCATATCTTCAACTATATATTTAGCCACCTTCTTCACACTCATATTCTAGGAAAGCATTACTAAATTTTCCACTAGGTTCATTAGTTTCATATTCATGAAAACTTGGATCTTCTGTTTCAAGCTCATCTTCATCACAAAAGTAAATTTTGTTTGTTTTTAAAATTGCATTGATTGGGGAGCATCAATGGCAAACCTTGGTTGAGGAGGCGGTAACCTTGGCTGATTATTATTTGGTATGTAATTTCTTATAGGGACTTGTTTTTGTGATTATGTCTACTGTTTTTGAAATAACTACTATTTTCAAGTGACAATGTCATTTACTAGTTTTTAAATAAATTGTTCAGTAGACTCATGACTTGAAGCTTGTCCACTATATTCTAAAGAATTTTTAATATCCCCAAATACAAAGGAGACCATAAACATGAATTGCATTAATGTATCTAAATAACGAATGGAATTTCCTAAACTAACAGTAATTAAATTAACTATGACAACATCTAAATTAAATAAATTATCCATATGGGAAGGATTGCCACATTTAATGCAAGGAATAGAAGTTATATTAATGCAAGTAGTCCCATTTGATAAAAAGACACATCACTTTGGAAAAAAGACACGTCATTTTATTTAAAGCTATGAAGGGTATCTATAAAAAGAACTTGGTGAAATAAAAGGATATATATTCAGATTTGACATTCATTCCCTTATTTGAAGTTTAGGTAGAAACCTCTTCTTTTATAATTGAGGACCAAAACCCTCATTTATTAGATATAGGGATGAAACACCTTGATATCAACCCCTCAAGGATGAAACCCTTTGAGATTTCTCTATTGGAATATATTTAACCATAATTCTGCATTGCATATTTGATCATTATACAACATTATTTGTTATATTAATTTATTATCTTGTTAATAAGAACATAATTCTATATTCATTGAATATTATTATTTTGAACTTTAAAAAATAATTCCAAGGACTCCAAATTCTTGCATAATATTCTGATTTAGAATATTACAACGGTATTAGAGCTTTTCATCTTGCTAGCATGAGGGTTTCGATATGCTTCATGCATTCAAATCATAAGGTCAACATAAAAAAGATAAATGATGCATAGTTAAACAAATAGTTAAACAAATACAATAATTAAATAACAAATACAACATTTATTTTTTTTATGTTTAACTAATTGTGACATCATTTATTTAACAAATAGTATATACATTGATGTCACAATTAGTTAAACAAATACAACAATTAAATAACTTGCTAACTCAAAATTATAATGGTAAGGGAAAATCTTCACAAACACAACATGGTTATACATTTAATGATAGTCATGAAGGACTCCCATCAAGGACTTATGTATGCCCAACCATGCCCACATTCCTTCAATGAGAGGAACCAAGAAAGGAAGAAGATGAGGCCAAGTTGTTTTTCAATGATATTAATGCATGTCAAAATAAATATTTGAATCTTATTCCTATGACAAGGGATGAATTGACATTCATTGATTTTTGTCATTTATATGGGAAATGTGTATCAAAAGAAGATAAATGGCAGCCAAATTTGGTCAAACAAGTCATCATGGAATGAAAGGAGCATAAAATTTGGATGGTTGACAATGATTTAGGCAATGACCTTGAGTTATAGGAGTAGTCAATGGAAGTAAACTATTTAGTGTTGAAAAACATCCCAACAACATCACTCGAAGTATTCTCTAAGCTCGAGTTAGAGGCAATGGTTCTTGAACTTGAACAACCAAACAAACATTGGGATCATCATATGACAAACATAACTTCATCCTATTATTGCAATGAAAATAGTTATGAATCTTTTATCAAAGATGAATCATTTCTTGTTCTCCATAATAGCACAATGAAAAGATTCATCTTCATGGATAGTGGAGGTGAGTCATTAATGGAGATTGTAAGGTCATATTTGGTGACAAATGAGTTTGAAAAGGTCATTAGCAGCCCAAGAAATGATCAATTTGGAGTACGTAAAGGTCCCATGATCCTTATGATCATCTAAGAGCTCATTAATAATTACAACAATGGTATAATGGTAGAAGGTTGTGGGATCTAGGAAAGAACAATTGTAATAATCCCTTATGAGAGAGAACTAATAATAATTCAATCATTTCTACAAGGATAGGGAAAGAAACATCTAAGCTTGGAGTAGATTATAGTATGTTGTGGAGTGTACTATCAGGTTTAAAATTGCTTGAGGACAAGCAATCTAAAGAAGGGAGGTCTGTAATATCCCCAAATACAAAGGAGACCATAAACATGAACTACATTAATGTAAATAAATCACCAATGGATTCGCCTAAACCAATAATAATTAAATTAACTACAATAGCAACTAAATTAAATAAATTATCCATATGGGAAAGAATGCCACATTTAATGCAAGGAATAAAATTTATATTAATGCAAGTCAACCTATTTGATGAAAAGCCACATCACTTTGGAAAGGAGACACATCATTTGATGCAAAGCTATGAAGGTTATTTATAAGAAGAACTTACTGAAGGAAAAAGATATATATTCATATTTGACATTCATTCCCTTATTTTAAGATTAGGCAGTAGCCTCTTCTTTTATAATTGAGGATGAAACCCCTCATTTATTAGATACATGGACAAAACCCCTTGATATCAACCCCTTAAGGATGAAACCCTTTGAGGTTCTCTATTATAATATTTATAACCAGAATTTTGCATTATACATTTGATCATTATACAACATTATGTGTTATATAAATTTATTATTTGTTAATAAGAACATAATTCTATATCTATTGAATATTATTATTTCAAAATTTAAAAAAGAATTCCAAGGAATCCAATTTTTGTATAAATTTCAATTTGGAATATTACATAATCCCTTCTTAATTTACTTGCCATCACCATATCATCTTCAATTTGAGTAGCATATATTTGTGTTTACTCTAGGTCTAGTAAATTATTCATTTCTAAGAGGAAACCAACTTTTGGGATTTTGGCATTGATGAAGAAACACTTTTGATTTTCTTTTGTAGGTTTAACAGCTCATGGAATTTTATTCAATAATCTATTGAACTTGGCCATGAAGTTGTAGATGGGTTCATGAGCCTCTTTTTTCATTTGAGTCAATTGAACAAACAAAGCATGTGCATCTTCAACTAGTTTGAAACAAGCTTTAAAATTAGTTGTCATCATATTCTAGTTGGTAATAGACTTTGTGTCTAGATGATAAAACTAAAAAAAACAACTCCATCTGTAAGATTTTTCACAAACAATCTCATAGATACATCTTGTTCAACCCTTAAAATCCCACATGTGACAAAGAATGCAATGATGTTTTTATTTGGATGTTGTTTGGCTTCACCAAAAAACTTATGTAAATTCTTACATTACCTTTTTAGTATTTCATGAAACTACCCAAGAGATAGTGGGCCGATGGCATTTCCCCATGGTATGACCATTCGTTGAAAACCCATTATTTGAGGTATACTAGTTCCAAGAAGAACAAGAGTTTGACTCACCAAGGTACCTCCTTGTTGTGGCTTTGTAATTTTTATACTTGTATGCAAACTTACAGACTCTCTAACTCTTTTTTTTAGGATTCAACTAGAAACTAAGTCACTGTTATAACTCAAAAAAAGGGTCAGATATCCCTTTAACTTTGCTAGCTCTAGTGAAACATCTTTTCACCAAAATGGTAGAACAATTTCACTTATTGTAGATATTTATGGGTTCCTTGAGTTATTACAAGGCATGCCCCATGATGGACACCAAAAAATTTGACTCTTTCTTCTTCTAGCTTATTCAAGTATAAAATAATTTTATGCAACAAATCCCTAAAGCTTTGATCTTCGATTGCCTTAATGAATTGAAGTGCTAGTAATTTTAAAGTGAAAGGCAAGGTGACATTAGTGTTGTATATAAAATTAAATGGTGACATACTAATATCTCTCTTACGAGTAATATGATCATCCCAAAATGCATCATATAATTTGTTATGCCAATTTCATTGGTTCTCATCTACAAGTTTGCGAACAATGGTGACCAGATTCTTGTTGCTTGATTATGCTTGACCATTACCTTTAGGTGGTAATCTAAAGCAAGAGATAATAAAATACCATAACCATAATAGAAACCAATGAGCTTAGAGGAATAAAAATTGAACACATTATTAGTCACTATCTTTTGAGAAACTCCATACCTAACTAAGATATTCTCTTTAATGAAATTACACACTACTTCAGAAGTAGTTTCCCTAACTGGGATAGCCTCAACCCACTTTGTGAAGAAATATATTATAGTGAGGACATGGGTTTGACCCACACTAGAATGAATATTTATCAAATTAAGGCCCCATTGTTGAATGGTTCCTCAGTTACCACTAGCTTTAGATATAAGGTTGAAACATTCAGCTTTCCTACAAATTACTAATAGGGTTCATATTTAGAAATCCATTGTTGATCATCTTTGAAGAGGGTGGGCCAGTAGAAATTTGCCCTGAGGATTTTATGCATTGTTACTGGTGATGAGAATTGACCACCACATGCCTTTCTATGAAAAGCTTCTAAAATCCTCTTATGTTGTTCCTTATGAACACATTGTAGGAACATACCATCAATACCTATTTTGAAAAGAGTATTGTCCTATATGACACACTTCCAAAATCTTAACATTATTTTTCTTTTTTCCTTTGCATTAAATCTATTGGGAAATTCCCCATACATAATAAAATGAGTTATGAAGTCATAGAACCATAGGTGTTTTTTCTTCTTTGAAACAATATTTCCCAATATTAGCATACATGGGCTCTTCAGAACCATAGGTGCTTTTTATGATGAATCATGCTCTTGAGATTCATTTCCAAATCAAACTCTTTGATTTTTTATATCCATCTTACTTATTTTAAACCAAGTTATTTCTGTATTAATATGGATTTGACTGTTGGATCCAACACAAGAACAACAATGTGTGAATTCAAAAAGTAGCACATGAATTGCTTAATGACTTTTACAAAAACGTAAGCATGTTTCTCAATGGGAGAATATTTTAGGTCATGGTTTTTGAAACTAAAAACCATAAAGGCTTTAGGTGACTCAATATTATTCTTCTGCACTAAAATTGCTAAGAGAGTATGATTGGATACATAACACTAGTTGATGAAATCTTTGTTAAAATTAGGACATACTGGAGTTGGTTATCTATAAATGGAAGTCTTAATTTCATCAAAGGATTATTTTTCCTCTTTGATTAATTTAAAATTATCTTCACCCCTCATCATATTATTAATATGTTTAGTGAGCACAACAAAGTTAGGTACAAACATTTTTAAGAAAATCACTTTACCAAAAAAAGACTGAATGCCTTGCTTACTTGTAAGAAGGGATAAATTTTGAATGGCTTGAACTCTCTCTAGATCAATCTTATTCCTTTATCTTGACACAATATGGCTAAGAATTTTTCCCTCGGTTGCTCCAAATATGGATTTCTTGGGATTCAATGAAATACCATAGATTTGACATTTGTCAAAAACTTTCACCAAATGATCATAATGATTTTCATGCCTTTTAGAAAAAGTTAGGAGGTTATATAAGTAAATTAATATGATATTATTAATAATATCATGAAAATATAAATCCATAGCCATTTTAAATGTGTCTCCATCATTGATAAGGCCAAAGGGCATTCTCTTGTATGTGAAAGTTCCCCAAGGTATCGTAAAGGCTATCTTATGTTGATATTTAACTACAACTTCAATCTTATTGTATCCTAAAAACCCATCAAGTATGTAAAGCATTTTTGATCTTGTAACATCTTGAAATATCTGATCCATAATAGGAAATGGATAGTTATCTTTGAGAGATGCATAGTTTGAATTCCTAAAGTCAACATCAAAATGAATTTCAACATCTTTTTCGAACTGGCACAATATTAGCAACCCATGTAGAGAGATTAATGGGACAAATAATACATGTATCTAACATATTTTGTATCTCTGCATGAATGGTTCAAGAAATCTTTGGACTGTAGTGCCTTTACTTCTAATGATAAGGTGATGTATTTGGCTTTGGTGGAATGTTGTGTTTCATTTATTTAGGTCTGAAGAGTTTTAGGTCATCATAACTATAGGCAAACACATCCTTATAGATCTTAAAGAGATCAATGAATCTATCTCTTTTTGGAAAAATATTTCCCAATATTAACATACATGGGCTCTTCAGATGTATCAATGTTGACCTACTCATATTCAAAAGAGTCTGATGTATGAGGCTGTACTTTCCCTTTTATATATCTATTGTGCTTGTTAAAAAAATATTCAAGGGAAAATAATACTTTTGGTATTTTTTTAATTTTAAGCTAAATTACCTCTTCATGTCCACCAATATCCAAATTTTTAGATCCTTTCATAGTCTTGGTGAAAAAATCCTCATTACCTTGGGTACCATCTTTGTGAGCATGTGATTCCTTGTAAGCAAAATTGCTACCTTCAAATTATAAATTCTTTGAATTGTCTACCTTTTATAAGAAGGCAATTATTTGTTCATCACTATTGAAAACCTACTAGTGATTAGAATTATTAAAAACACTAGGCCTAGACATGATTTCAATGGTGTATTTATCATGTTCAATTTTAGGGGAAAGAATCATAAGCGATGATGAAATGACAAGCATATCAGCTTTGGTATTATGTTCTCTTGGAATAGACATAATAAAAAAAGAATCAAAAGACTCAATATAATCCTAGACTATGTTCTTATAATGCCTCAAATGATCATTCTTCATCTTATATTGATTTCAAACTTGCCTTACGTTGAGTTCAACATCCTTTTGTGCTTTCAAGTTTTAGATTCAAATTTTTTTAGTTGTATGTAATCCATGAAGCAAGGCTTCATATTATAAAGTTTTGTTAGTAAATTCAAATTACAACTTAAAGAAAAAGGTAAAACCTCCTTGCTTGGTGGTACAAGAATAACACTTGTCTTAGATTCAATAGATGAACAACTTGCCTCAAAAGCCACAAGAATAACACTTGCCTCAGATCTAAACTTCTATGGCACAAGAATAATAGTAAGCTTAGCTTTTGATTCAGATTCTAACTTATACTTAGTGCCATTGACGTAAAATGTGGCATGAGATAGGTCTATTTGAATTTCTTCACCTAACTCTTTGCAAAAATTATTAAGAACATACCATATGTGGCTAGAAATCCCACCACAAGAATTGTCATTTTAATCCTTTTTTTGTGAAATGGAAGCTAGAGCCACTTATGCATCTTTGATCTGACTAACTAATAGGAATTATTTTATATCCATGGAGAAACAATGGTCTAAATTCTTCATATAGGTTAGACCTAAATCATGAACGACTTTGGTAGGCATAATGTTGTTAGAAGCTCCCGTATCAATAACGTAATTACTCTACTTGTGGCCCTTCAAGAAAAGGGATATGTATAATGCTTTTTGTGTACCATCAGGAAAAGTATACATATCCATAATAGAGGTTGAAGGTTTAGTATTTGAAGGTGTAGCTAGGATCCCTTTGAAGTTAGATTTATTTGTATTAGCTAGACTCCTTTTGATGAAACTGTATAAATGATTCAACTGATCTAGATTTGACCTCAAATATTCTACTTGAGACATTTGAATCTTGGACTTATTAACATGATCTAGTATATCAAATGAGGGAATGTGTAATGAAGTTGTGGTGTCAAAGCTTTTAGGTGTTAAAGCCACGTTATTTTTCAAGTTTGCACTGGTCTTTTGACTTTTCAAATTTTAAGTGTGAGATGAAATGATTGTTTGAGATTCTAGCTATTTTTTATTCATTTGAAATGGTAGAGGAGAACCTCTAGGAAGTATTGTAGGAGTAGGTGACACTTTAGGAGAATCACTACTCATAACTTTCCCATTTTGGTTCATCTTATCATCTTTATGTTTCTTCTTTGTATCATCGTTCAAGGTCTAAGATCTTGTAAACATGGCATAAGATTGAACATGTATATTTTTAACTATATATTCATAATCATATTCTTCACACTCATATTCTAAGAAATCATTACTAGATTCACCACTAGGTTCATGAATTTGATATTCCTAAAATCCTAAATCTTCTGTTTCAAGCTCATTTCCATCATAATCATAAATTTATTATCTCCAAAACCGTATTAATTGGGGGAGTCCTAATGGTCATCCTTGGTTGAGGAGTGGGTAACTTTATTTGAGGTAACTTATTTTTTAAAGTGACAATGTCATTTGCTAGTTTTTAGATCCACTATTCAGTGGACTCATGACTTGAATCTTGTCCTCTATATTTTGAATAATCCTTTCATAGTTGACAAGACAAAACCATATCATCTTTAATTTGAGTAGCAAGAATTTTTATTTACTCTAGGTCAGGTACCTTCTTAAAAGGAAACCAACTTTTGGGAGACTGGTGTTGCTGAAGAAACACTTTTGATTTTCTTTTATAGGCTTAATTTCATGTGGTATTTTATTCATTAACTAATTGAACTTGACCACAAAGTCACGAATGTGTTTATGAGTCTCTTTTTTCATTTGAGTCAACTAAGCAAACAAAGCATGTGCATCTTTAGGTGGTTTGAAATGAGTTTCAGATTTAGTTGTCATAGTATTCAAGTTGGTAATGGAGCTTGCATCCAAATGATAGAACCAAGTAGCAACTCCATCCATAAGAGTTTCCACAAATAATCTCATAGCTACATCATGTTCAACCACTAAAATACCACATGTGGCAAAGACAGAAATGATGTATTCATCTATATGTTTCCCATCATTAGATAACCTACTAAAATTCTTATATGAGCCTCTTGTTAGTTCATGCAACTTCCTAAAAGCTAGTGGGCCGATGTTATTTCCCCATGGCACAACCATTCTTTGAAAAACCATTCTTTGAGGTATAACTGTTCTAGGAAGAACAAGAGTTTGACTCACCAAGGTACCTTCTTATTGTGGATTTATGATTTTTGGACTGATAGACAAACTTACAGACTCCCTAACTCTAATTTTCTTCTTAGGATTTAACTAGAAACTGAGTCGTTATAATTGAAAGAAAAGGGCCAGGGATTCCTTTAGCTTTACTAGCTCTAGTGAAATTTATTTTTGAAAGAATGGTAGAAAAAATTCACTTCTTGTAGATATTTTTCAATTACACTAGTTAGTACAAGGCATGCCCCATGATGGGCACCAAAAATTATTAGTTGAAACAAGTATATAACACTTCAATGCACGCACCAAAGTCTACAATATAATGGTACAGATTCCCTCTTCTATTTGAAGGTGAAGCAACCTTTATCCAAAAGAAAAGAAAATACAAAGTTAACATATTCACAAATATACATACAAAAACATTTTGTGGGTTTTCATTTATATATGGGAAAGGAAGTATGAGAAAGAGAGTGAATTCAAGAGAATATAAAATATTAACTATGAAAGAGGACAATAAAGAATGAAAATAATTGAGCAAATGTAGATTTCACTTATGTGTTACATTCATTAACTCAAAATAAAGTTACTATCAACTAATGATTTTACTAAAAAGAGAGTAGAAAAATAATACTATGAATAAATAAACACAAGAACATTCATCCACAACTAAGGACAAACACAAAGTCCTACAATACCTTACCTTAATTGATTTCTTAAAAATGCACAAAGTTCTTTTCCTCTTCTCTTCTTTCCAAAATTTCTCTTCTTGCAAAAACTATAAATATTAATAGCCCTTTGAGAGGCATGCATAGGAAATCCTATCCCTAAAACCTAGGGAACAAATTCCAAGAATAAAATTTGGTTACAAATTTCAAGGTTCATGTTAACTTGTTCAAATTACATACAAAAATATAAAAGGCTTTGAACTAGAATGCAACCCTCAACCTATGAAAAAGGTCATAACAAAAATCACTTTCGAGCTGTAAGTCAAGGTGTCTTCTCCAATGCCTTCCCTTCATGTCTTTCTTCATTATCCACTATTAGAATTTCTAACTGCATGGCTCAGTGTCACTTTTATTCATATTCCTCAAACTTCTAAAATATGATCTCCACCTTGTCATGGTCTGGACATTCAGAGTGTTGATAAGGAATCTCAGCCTCCACTTGTAGATTTATCATTTGTTGGGGATTTTTTTAGAAAAAATTCAAATCCTTTGCCTAATCTATCAAATGAATTATGGAAGTGCATATATTTTTAAATAATTTGTAATTGAATTATGAAATAAGGTTGCTTTCTTGATCAAATAACTATTTAAATGATTCTTGTATATCTTCCATGGAAATTACTTTCCCTTCATTTCCCACAAATGAACATGTGAGTTTTTCAATTACCTCACAAATATCACAAGTAGGGTCAGTTGCCAAGATTATTGATTCCTTAAACTTACGTAAGGATTATTTTATAGTTTTGAGTTTGTATCTTGTTAGCCCCAAAAATTCTAGTGTTCTCCTAATTCCTCAGTCAAGACTCCCTCATCAACCAAAGTATCCTCATCCACCTTTCCCAAGGTTTAAAACTATGGTAGCCAATTTTTTATTTTCCCAACTCTTCTTTATATTCAACATTTTTCTTATAGGCATATTGTTTTTATACTTCAATTTTAGAGTATACATTGATAGCTGAGGCTACCATTTTATTTACTTATTCTAGTAACTTCTTCAACCATTCTTTAGTGTCTCTCTCCATGTTTCATATTTTCTCATCTGCTTTGAGAGTTCTAGTATCTAGAGTATAATCCTGAAGTTAGGGTTGACTTGGATTGAGCAGTGTATGGAATTATTATCATAAGTTGGTCCACTTTATCTTACAATTGATATTTCATTACTTTATCATGATCTGATATCTCGATCAAGGAACCAATAGTTGTTTTCACATCTTCTTTCCAATCTTCATGAATGGCTTTACCAAGGTGAATAGGGGAAAGTTGGTAATCTACAACTGTGATTTCATCTTTTGACTTTTCTAGAGGAGGAACAATAACTAAAACAAACTTGTCACCCTATTCATCCAAAACAATACAAAAAACCTTTGTGTCTTTGTAGCTTAAGGATGTGGTGAAATACAAGTATTGAAGTATATTTCCAATGGTAGAACTATCTTCTTATTTTTTACCACTTTTTTTAGCTATTGAGGTGATTTGGTATCAATTTCCTCCTAAAATAATGATGTTCTTTATGAATGTCCTTGAATAAGACCTTGATTAAGCATAGGGTCTCTTCTGTCCTCCTTCTATGGAGGAGGTGTGACTTCTACCTCCAAAGCCTTTTGAGTGTCTAACTCTTCTTCTTGATTAACAGACAAGTGTTAGCTTCTTCTATCTCTAGAAAAGATTTTACTTCTTTAAGAATAGATTCAATTGACTCTTTAAACATGCCTTGAGGAGGAGCCTCTTGCAATCTAACAAAAAGGAGAGGATCCGCTAATGTTGAGGAGGATCCATAGTCATAAACTATAATGTGGTATTATTGATCAACCTTTATGAATGAACTACCTTTTTAGA
The DNA here is from genome assembly GCA_037957365.1 of Torreya grandis. NCBI lineage: Eukaryota > Viridiplantae > Streptophyta > Pinopsida > Cupressales > Taxaceae > Torreya > Torreya grandis. The sequence continues at coordinate 2,230,141 of JARHVA010002767.1, forward strand.
TGTTTCATTTAATAGCCTTCTAAGTGTCTAACTCTTATTTTTGATTAACAGACAAGTGTTCTACCACTTTAGAAGAAGTTTTTGCTATCTCTAGAAGATATTTTCTTTCTTTAAGAATAGATTCAATGGACTCTTTATACATGGCTTGAAAAGGAGCCTCTTACAATCTAACAAAAAGGAAATGAGTCATTATTGTTGAGGAGGATCCACTATCATAAATTGTAATATGGTATTATTGATCAACCCTTATGAATGAATCACCTTTTTAGATGTTTCATTTAACATAGTTGATATCATATGGGTAACCTTCCCACCAATTAACTTCTTGAGTTTGATCTTAAAATGTCTCCTTTTAGGTTAAGGTGAAGGCTCCTCAATTTATTATCGGTATCTACTGTAGTACTAGAAGGTATCACTTGATCTTCTATTTTTGGTTTTATTTATTGGCTTAGGAGGAGGTATATCTACAACTTTCAAAGGTAGAGGTAGTCTAACATCTTGAACATCTACTCCTTTGATTATGAGCCATACTAAAGTTCTCCTAAAGACTCCTTGAGTCTGACTGTCTAATGATGTTACCTCCACTTGATACCAATCAACCCTAGGGATAGGTGTAGTCTTGATGCCTTGATAAGTAATTTTCATCCACCACTTCACCATCATCTTAGATATCCAAATTATTAGGGATATCCAAAATACTATACTTGGTCACCTAATCCAACATGAAACACATTTGATATAGGAATTTGACCTCCCTTTCATCATCGTAATCCATCCATAAATATTCATAGTAGGGAACATGTTTAAATCAAGTGCTTAAAATACTTTTTGGCATCCCTCTTATAGAAAATGAGAGACAACTATGAAATGGTCAGAGCATGACATGTACCATATCTGATTCTATAGATTTAAATTTATGCAACATGGCATAGGTGTACATACCAATAGTCATAGGGAAGTGGATCTGAATAGACTTATGTTTTGAAACCAAGAGCTTGTGTATCTCCATCACTTGGTGCACTAGTTCCTTGAGGTATATCTATAGATTTCAAAGTTGGAGAAAGTCTAGAATCTTTCACATATCTAATCCTTTACTTTCAAGCCATACCAAATTTATCCTAAAGACTCCTTGAGTTTGACTGTCTAATGATGGTACCTCCACCTAACTCCAATCAACCCTAGGAAAGGTGTAGTCTTGGTGCCCTAATAAATAATTTTCATCCACCACTTCGCTATCATCTTAGATATATAAATCATTAGGGATATCCAAAATACTATACTTGGTCACCTAATCCAATGTGAAATAGGTATGATACAGGAGTCTGACCTCTGTTTCATCATCATAATCCATCATAAATATTCATAGTAGGGAACATTTTAAAATGAAGTGCTTAAAATTCTTTTTGTCATCCCTCTTATATGAAATGAGAGATGATTGTGAAATGATCAGATCATGACATGTACCATATCTTATTCTATAGATTTAAATTTATGCAACATGACACAGGTGTACATACTAATAGTCATAGGGAAGTGGATCCCAATAGACTTATGTTTTGAAAGAAATTTCTTGTGCGTCTTCATCACTTGTCATAATAGTTACATGAGTGTCTATCTATCATCCAAAAACTTTAGAAGCATATATAGGGTTCACTCACACATGTACGCCCTGATGTAGGAGAGGGTGGGAAACTGTATAAACTTGCCACCCCATCTTGAAATATATGTGGTAGTGGTAATTGAGAAACATTGATTATAATGCTTTTGTCTCAAACATTTGAATGATGAAATGAAGAAAAATGTCATTGATTGTGACATAAATGTTTAGCACCCTCTCTTATCATCAATTGAGGATAATACTCAGATATATGAGAGGAAGACATTAGCCCTACTGTGGTCAACCCACTATAGAATCTTCTTTTACAACCACATAAATGAGGTATGACATCATATAGAATTTTTTAGTAGTGATCACCTTAGACAGTTGCTTTTGGATTGAATAACTGATCAACTCAGCCCAATTGATATATTTCTTATTTTCATGAATAATATAGATATATTGAAACATCCATTCATTTTAATTATTTATGGGTTTTCCTACCACCATTTTCATGAGAGTGATGATGCTATTAATTTCAAGCTTAAAATCCTATCGAAGAATCACCTTAGGAACCCTAGACACTGAGGATTTAAGTTTAGCAAGCCAATGTTTATTCAAGGACATGAGACAATCATCTTTATTTTCTTCATGAAACTATTGGATTGTCTCTAGAGTGATTTCAATAGAAACCTCATGGTCTAAAATATTTAATATTTCCTCAATATATTCAATTCCAAGTCTCAAGCTGACCCCTTCTCTAGGAGTACTAACTTCCATTCTATCTCTATCATAATTATTTGCCATGGTCATGACAATCTCCAAGCATTGCACAAAGATTAGAAATGCAAAAACTTGAGGAAGGTATATTTTAAATACTTTGCATCCAATCATTATTGAAAGAAGCATTTATCCTCTTACTAAAGTCCTCCATGTCAATGTAACCCAAGTTTATGTCAGTGACTTGGTCGATGTTAGAGTCAATATTTTCCAATATTAACATACATGGGCTCTTTTGAAGTACCAATGTTAATCTACTCATACTTATAAGAGTTTGGAGTTTGAGGCTATACTTTCTTTTTTATATATCTATCTTTTTTCTCAAACAAATCTTTAATGGAAACCAATCCTTTCAGGATCTTGTTACCTTTAAGCCGAATTACCTCTTCATGTCCACTAATATCTAGATTTTCAAATCCTTTCACGGTCTTGGTGAAAAAATCTTCATTACCTTGGCTTCCTTGTATGTGATTCCCTAAAGCAAAAGTGCTACCTTTGAAATATAAATTCTTTAAATTGTCTACCTTTTACAAGAAGGCAATTATTTATTCATCAATATTGAAAACCTATCAATGATTAGTGTTATTGGGAACACTAGGCCTAGACATGATTTCAATGGTGTATTTATCATGTTCAATGTCAGGGGGAGGAATCATAATCGATGTTGAAATGGAAAGCACATCAGCCTTGGCATTGTGTTCTCTTCAAACATACATAGACTCTATTCTTGTAATGCATCAAATGATCATTATTCACCTTATATTGATTTCTAACTTGCCTTACATTGAGTTCAACATCTCTTTGTTATTTTAGGTTCCAGATTCTCATTTTTTTAGTTGTATGTAATCCATGAAGCAAGGCTTCATATTCTACAGTGTTGTTAGTACATTCAAATTGTAACTTAAAGAAAAAGGGAAAACCTCCTTGCTTGGTGGCATAAGAATAACACTTGTCTCAAATCCAATAAATGAACAACTTATGTCAAATTCAAGAATACAAATATCATTAGAATTATTTTCCACTATTTATGACATATCTATCTCTACCTCAGACATCATCATATAATTATTGAGACCTGCGTCTTCATAAAGAATATCAGCCCTTGGATCTTCAGACTTGCATACAATAAGCTTAGATTTTGATTTAGATTCTAACTTAAACTTACTACCATTGATTGAAAATGTGGCATGAGATAGATCCATTTAAATTTCTCCACCTAAGTCTTTGCAAAAACTTCTTCCTAACAACATACCATATGTGGCTGGAATGCCCACCACAAGAATTGTCATTTTAATCCTTTTCTATGGAAAGGAAGTTAGAGCCACTTGTGTATCTTCGATTTGACCAACTAATGGGAATTATTTTGTATCCTTGGAGAAACTGTAATGTCCCTTTCCAAATATTCAGATACCTAGGTGAACTACACCACCCCTTTCCTTATTTATTCCCTTGGGAATTATGGCATGGGAGGAATAAAGGGAATATTTGGATCCTTTGGTGCATTTAAATTTATATTTTTATGTTGAGGATGCCATTAATGCACTTTATGTTATATTTTCACATTGAGGTGCTTTAAGTCATAACTTATGATTAGGGAAAATGTTATTTCCCCTTATGGGCATTGGACCCTTAATGAGTATTTATTAATTATTATTTTTTAAAGGAGGCATTGGAAAAGGTTAAAATTTTATGGTTTGGAGGAATTATAAAAGGATTATAGAAGGATTATTATGTTCATGGTTATTATTTTCAAAAAAAAATTGGTGAGCCTATGTGTTCATTTATATTACTTAAAGAGTGAAATCCTTTGTGATCCTTGGTTTCATTGTAGAGGAAACTTTGGACCCTAAATAGAAAGGTTATTTTGATGAGAGGATTTATCCTCAAAACCTAGTAGTTGTATTCATAGGTACCAGGGATTATTTTAAGTATACTAGAAATTTATCCTCAAACCCTAATAGTTGCATTCATAAGTACCGAGGATTATTTTCTACATACTAGAAATTATTTTGGTATTGGCCATATAAATTGGGAAGATATCACAAGTTATTTTTCATAGAGTGGGCCTAAAAGGTTGACACCATGGCTGGAGGATTGGCATGTTGATTTGGAGGTAGCATGGGAACTTTGGGTGTAGATCATGGGGTTTTCCATACCTATATATTATTGGTTGCTACATCACCAGTGGGTGCACAAGTATTTTGAAGGTCAAAAACTAGTATTCTTCATTCTTATACTTTTGATTTCATGAGACAACACACACACACACACACACACACACACACACACACACACACACACACACACACACACACACACACACACCATTCATTTTGACATGATTTAATGATGAATATCTTCAGCAAGACAATGGATGCATACAACGTGTTTGTTAAAATTTTAATGAATTGTTTCATGCATGACATCTATTTGTAAATATTCCCTTGATTAATAATATAATTTCAGCTTTTTAAGTGATTGAAATCAGATTTCCTTCATAATAGAATGCATACAAACTATTTGACAAAATGCCTACAACCTAAAAATCAGAATTTTACAAGTTTGGAATAATATCTCCTGGTTGGGGATATTTAAGTGGTATCAAAGTTGGTGATCTTGCCAGCCTATTTGGGAAGTTAACCCTATTGTAGATATTTAGTTGAGAAATATAATTTCATCCTTGCATGTCAGTGATCACCACTTGCATGAAAAAGTTGAGATCAGATTTTCACTTGCATGTCAAAGTTGAGATCAAATTTTTAGTTGCATGATAGGGATCAACACTTGCATGTAAGAGTTAAGTTTCAGTTGAATAAATTTATAAAAAATAGAACTTTCATATGCAACCAAGTACATGTGTGAATCAGTATTATCTACAAATAATACCGTTGAATCTGGTGGGTAATATCGAGGGAGTTCCTACTAATTTTTTGATTAGGAACATGATTGAAGAAATGGTTGAGAATAGAAGTAAAGAGGAAATTATAGAAGATCCTAATGATATATTCATGAAAAAGGTGTTCATAAATTTGGTCAAGAAGTAAGAGCAAAAAAATTTATAATTGAGTCAACTTACACATCATTCAGGGGTACACAACAATGATGGTGGTGTAGTTGCAAATGGAGAGACAAGACATACTATCCATTGCACAACTAGTTCACCTAGTGTGCCACCAAGACCATTTATGCCTACCTTTTTACAAGAGGTAGCATCAGATAGACTAAAGCAGCCAAAGGAGGATATGTTTTGGAGAGTTTACTATTAGTTATGGCTTGACTTTCAGGTAGTTATGCCTTTTTTAGATTACTATAGGTGGAAGTCTAACACTAGACCACTAAAATATAGAGGTGGTCCCAATAAATATATGAAGAGATGTTTAGGAAAACTTACCCTCCTAAACTTTGATGGTTTGAAGAAGTGCATAGTGAGGGCATGGGTCTAAAATATGGACACATATTTAGAGTTGAATTCCATGCATGAGATAAAGGTGATTAAGTTCACTACCCTTCATATGGAAAGAAAGGTAGGCACATGATTGGTAGCACCATGGATGGGTAACCCAAGGGCATAGGTTCATTTATATGTATGGAAAGTTCACATAGATGTTGATAGACAAGTTTGATAAGAAGGATCTTGAGATATTTTTTAGAGATTTGACACATTTAAGATAGGTTGACACGCTTGATGACTACATTTTAGAATTTTAGAGGTTATTAGTTATGGTTTTGCATGTTTCTGAAAGATGATTGACCTCCTTATTTATTGATAGATTGATAGAGCCTTTATGGGCTTAGGTGAATGCATTTGGTCCACATTCACTACAAGATGTTATCAGGAGAGCATGGGACCTTAAGTTATCTACTCCCAAGGTAAGATTTCCATCAAAATGTCTGGCTAAACCTTTTCCACATAAGCAAGATAAGGGACCTAAATTTCCAAAGCCTTACATGATGAATGAGGTTAGACAGAGTTGTGGAGGAAGAAGCTATGTTTCACATGCAAAGACCCATGGGAACCAAGACATAGGTGTAAGGGAATGGGAAATTACACTACATTGAGGTGTTTCCAAAAGAGGATAGTGAGGCTTCAAATAGTGATGTGCCAGATGATCATAGTGAGCATGAGGAATTGGAGCCTACACTGACATAGGAACCCACATCAAGAGGTATTATTACTACATTATCTAGTACTACCAAGTACAATGCATTTAAGGTTCTTGGTGTACTTCATGGGCAATGGGTGTTAGTACTAATTGATAGTGGGGCAACCCATAAATTAATTGACAAGGCATTAGTCATGAAACTTGGGCTATAAGCTGAAGACTTTGAGGGCTTCAACATTGTTGTAGTAGATGATTTTACTATGACATGCACCAAGCACATTATACAACTTAGTATTACATTAGGCAATCATATGGTGACTAATGATTTCTATGTGGTTGGTATTTGGGAATATGAATGTTGTATTGGGTGTTTAATGGATACATTAGCTTGGAGAATTCACTCATAATTTCAAGACTATGGATCTAAAATTTAAAATAAATGGGAAACATGTGGTGTTGCAAGGAATTTACAATGGGGCTCTGAGAGTGGCTACAGCCAAGAGGATGGAGAGGAAATTCAGACATGGTGACATAGACTAGGAAATTAATTGCTTTGTTTCAATAAAGGATACAAGTAGTAGTGAGTAGGATTACCACATTGACATACAATACTTGTTGGATAAGCATAGTGGGGTTTTTTGTGAGATACCTCTAGGGAGACCACCTGATAGAGGATTTGAACATGTGATAGAGCTTGAAGAGGGGGAAAAAATAGTTATCACTACTCCTTATCATCATCCTTGATGTTTTAAGGAATATCTCTAGAAGATTATCAGAGAGTTGCTTGACATAAGACACATCAGGCCTAGTTCTAGTCCATTTGATTCTTCAGTAGTGTTGGGGAAGAAAAAAGATGGGACTTTGAGGATGTGTAGTGATTATTATGCACTCAACAAGAAGTCTATCAAGAATTGGTATCCCATTGCTAAGATTAATGAGCTACTTGATGAGCTACATGGAATAGAGTACTCCAAAATTGATCTACATTCAGGATACCATCATATTAAAGTGTAGGATTAAGACGTGCACAAGATAGCTTTTAGGTGCCATTATGGACACTATGAGTTCTTGGTGTTGGCATTTAGGTTGACTAACACTCTAGCTATATTTTAGTCTTGTATGAACCATGTGTTCAACTGTCACCTACAAAAATTTGTCCTAATGTTATTTAATGGCATCCTGACATACAATAGAACATGGGAGGATCACCTTAGACACCTTGATGAGGTCTTGTATATTATGGGAGCACAATCACTTTATGCAAAGGCTTCTAAGTGTGAGTTTGGGATGAGGGAGGTCCTCTATTTGGACTATGTGTTTGGAGTAGGAGGAGTGAAAGTGGATCAAACAAAAATACAGGTGATTATTGAGTGGCCACTGCTAAAGACTCTGACTCATTTGAGAGTCTTCCTAGGACTTTGTTGCTATTACAAGAGGTTCATGAAGGGATGCTCTTAGCTAACAATATCATTAATAGATTTGAACAAGAAGGGGGAATTAATTTTGTTATAATCCTCACAATAGGTATTTTATCACCTTAAAAAGGTGATAACCACATGCCCAGTGTTAGCATTACCATATTTTTCATAGCCCTTTATTTTTGAATGTGATGTTTTGGGGGTGGGAAATGGTGCAATACTAATGTAGAATATGCATCCAATTGCCTATGAGAGTTAGAATTTGAGTATGGTAGAGCTTGAATACTCTACTTATGACAAGGAGATGTTGGCTATTTTGCATGCCTTGGTCAAATTATGATAGTATTTGGTGGGCAACAAGTTTGTGGTTCAGATGGATCACAATAGCTTGAGGTATTTCATGGAGTAGAAAGACTCAATGATCATGAGTAGAAATGGGTAAGCAAGATACAGACCTATGATTTTGATATAAAGTATGTGAAGGGAAAAAACAATGTAGTATTTGATGCCTTATCCAAGAAGCCATCCCTTTGTTCAATGTCAGAGATTTTAGTTGATTGGAAGGCTCATATATTTGTTGAGTATTCCAAGAACTAGTTTACTTGTGAGATTATGGATTGATTGATATAGGATGATAGGTATAAGGTTTTGGATGATGCAATATACTACAAGGTTAAGTTATACCTTGTTCTTGAGTTGAAGATGAAGAAGATTTTGAGTGTCATACATGACACACCATTAGTAGGTCATCAAGGGTACTTTAAGACTTACATATATATACGAGAGAGATTTGCATGGAGAGGATTGAAGGATGATGTCCTTAACCATATTAGAGAGTGTGTAGTTTGTCATAAAAATAAATCTGAACACTCATTCCCCACATGATTACTTCAACTAATACCCATTCTAGACCAAAAATGAGAGAGTATATCCATAGACTTCATTACAGGCTTGCCCAAGGCTCAGGGTAAGAATTGTATTTATGTGGTGGTTGACCTATTGACTAAGTATGCTTACTTTTTTATGATTTTTAAGAGAAATGCACCATAATTAGCATTTTTATTCTTTGAGGAGGTTTTTAAGTTACATGGATTGCCTAAGAACATAGTCAGTGATAGGGACAATAGATTCATGAGTATATTTTGGTAGGCATTGTTCAGGTTAACCAATACAATGTTGACACTAAGTAATAGTTATCATCCATAGATTAATGGTCAAACTAAGATCATAAATAAATGGATAAAGGGTTATTTATGAAACTATGTGGTGGGGCATCAAAAGGCATGGGTTAAGTGGTTGTATTTGGGCAAGCATTGCTATAATATGACCTATCATATGAGCATCGACATGACACCATTCTGAGCACTTATGGGTATTATACTTCATCATTTTATTTATTTGGTGATATTAGATAGTTGAGCTCCCAAAGCTCATGACTGGGTTTAAAAAAATCAAGACATCATGAAAACCCTCAAGGAGAATATGTAGCGGGTAGAAAATCAGTAGAACATGTATGTTGATAGGCACTGGGTGGAGAGATCATTTGATGTGGGAGGTTTGGTGTTCCTTCAATTACAACCTTATAATGAATCTTCCTTGAATAAGAGTGATGCAAAGAAATCGAAGCCATGATTTTATGGGCCTTATAGGATCTTGAGATGGATTGGAGAGGTTACGTATGAGTTAGAGTTACCTAAGCATAGCAGGATCTATAATGTTTTCCATGTGTCTTGCATCAAAAGGGCACTTAGAAAACATATTGAGATATTTAATAAGTTTCCACCATTGGAAAAGGAGGGCAAGTTGATTCTAGTTATAGAATCAATTATTGAGGTGTGAGAGAAGAAGCTCAGGAGTCTAGTCATCACAAAGTATTTGGTGTTGTGGAAGGATTTTCCATTAGAGGATGCTACATGGGAAGGTGAAAATTTTTTGTAGCATCCTAATCTATAATTTCTTGGGGATAAGAAATCTTGGGAAGGGAAGACTGTAATGTCCCTTTCCAAATGTTCAAATACCTACCTGGCCTACTCCACTCCTTTACCTTGTTTATTCCCTTGGGAATTAGGTCATGGGAGGAATAAAGGGAATATTTTGACCCTTTAGTGAATTTAACTTCATATTATTACATTGAGGATGCCATTAATGCACTTATGTTATATTTTCATTTTGAGGTACTTTAAGTCATAACTTATGACTAGGAAAAATGTTATTTCCCACCCTATGGGCATTGAACCCTTAATGAGTATTTATTACTTATTATTTTTTAAAAGGGGCATTGGAAAAGGTTAAAAATTTAGGGTTTGTAGGACTTATAAAAGGAGAATAGGAAGATCATTATGTTTATGGTTATTATTCTCAAAAAAAAATTGGTGAGACTGTGCATTCATTTATATTGCTCAAAGAGTGAAATCCATTAGAATCCTTGGTTTCAATGCAGAGGAAAATTTGGACCCTAGTTAGAAGGGTTATTTTGACGAGATAATTTATCCTCAAACCCTAGTAGCTACATTCATAGGTACCAAGGATTATTTTGGCAAATTGGCAATTATTCTGGTACTAGCTATTTAAATTAGGAAGATATCACATGTTGTTTGTCATAGAGTGGGCCCATAAGGTTGATTCCATAGCTAGAGGATTGATGTGTCAATTTGGAGGCAGTGTGGGAGCTTTAGGTATAGATTATGGGGTTTCCCAAACCCATATATTGTTGGTTTCCACATCACTAGTGGGTGCAAAGGTATCTTAGAGGTCAAAAACTAGTATTCTTTATTCTTGTACTTTTGATTTTTTGAAACACACACACACGCGCGCGCGCGCGCACACACACACACACACACACACACACACACACACACACACACACACACACACACACACACACACACACACACACACACACACACACACACACACACATATATCATTCATTCTGGCATGGTTTAATGATGAATATATTCAACAAGATAATGAATTCATACAAAATGTTTATTAAAATGTCAATGAATTGTTTCATGCATGACATCTATTCATAAATATGCCCTTGATCAATAATATAATTGCATCTATTTAAGTGATTGAAATCAAATTTACTTCATAATAGACTGCATACAAACTATTTTCCAAAATGCCTACAAGCTAAAAATCAGAATTTTGCAAGTTTGGAACAATATCTCCTAGTTGGGGATATTTCATAAACAATGGCCTAAAGTCTTCATATAAGTAAGGCCTAAAGCATGAGCAACTTTGATAGGCATAACATTGTCAGAAGCTCTCGTATCAATAATGCAATTACTCGGCTTGTAGCCCTTAAAGAAAAGGGATATGTAGAATGGTTTTTGTGTACCATAAGGAGATTTAGATGTAAACATAGCAGAGGTTGAAGGCATAGCTAGGATCCCTTTAAAGTTAGATTTATTTGTATTACCTAGATAACTTTTGATGAAACTATATAAATGATTCAAATAAAATGGATTTGACCTCAAATATTTTACTTTAGACATTTGAATCTTGGCTTTATTGACATGATCTAGCATATCAAATTAGGGAATGTGTAATGAAGATGTGGTGTTAAAGCTTTCAGGTGTTGAAGCCACCTTATTTTTCAAGTTTGCACTAGTCTTTTGACTTTTCAAATTCTGAGTGTGAGATGAAACGACTATTTGAGATTTTTTCTATTTTTTCTTCATCTAAAATGGTGGAGGAGAATAACTACTCTTAACTTTCTCATTTTAGTTCATCTTATCATCTTCATGCTTTTTGGTATCATTATTGAAGGTCAAAGATCTTGTAAACACTGCATAGGCTTGACCATGCATATTTTCAACTATATCTTCATATTTATCTTCTTCACACTCATATTTCAAGAAAACATTACTAGATGACAGGACCTAGGTTCCCCAAAGCTCTGACACTACTTGTCATAATTAAGAGCACACATGATTACCATTGTATAAGCAACTTAATGTGAAAATTAACCAGAAGTACAAGTAACTAGAAATAAGAAATAGCATAGAATATGAGAGGCAACACACAATTGTATTCAACTCATTACAGAAGGAAATTACAATAAAGAGATCACACTCTTCTTCCACTTCATGGGCATACCAGTAATCTTTCCTCAAGAGTTATCTTCTCTCAATACAGGTCACAACAAATGGCTAACACAGAGCTATTGTTCACCTTAACTAGTCAGTATCATACTGCCAATACCACCAAGTATGAATTGGTACTCCAAGTAGATCTCACCATGATCTTTCTCCTTGATGTGTTATTTTCACCTTGGATCTTGCTACCCCGCCGATCTCCTTTTGACCCTCGCACACACACACCCCTACAGACCAACCTGATCTTACTTATCACATGTAGATCTCCACCCTGATCTTGCACACCCTACAGATCAATCCTGATCTTACATACCTAGAAGAACCCTTGTGATTCCACCATGGGAAGAACTCTCCTAGTTCTACACTTTAAAATACAGCCCATGAGTCTATTATATAGATCTCATGCATACAATAATTAGACAAGCGGCTCAAGACTTGAACTAGTCTTTAACATGCAAAAAACTCATTCAACAAATTGACTATTCGTCAATAACCAATTATGGAACCGCACAGGCGACCGATGTCAGTCCCTGTCTGACTGGAGGTGACTAACATCAGCTGACTCCTGCCGATGTCAGTTGCTTTCTGTCGACCCCTGCCCGATGTCGGTGTGGCCTGCCGACGTCGGTGACTGTGACACTCAACAACCCTCCATGTTTGCATCTAGGTGAAGCTTTTAGCTCCACAACCAACAATCTTGATTACTATATGAAAGCAACTAAATGTAGAATTAAACCAGAAAGATAAGTAACTAGAATCAAAAAACAACAAACAATAAGAGATATAAGAAACCACCTTGAAAACTTGTATTAAACTCTTTACAGAAGGAATATAATTGAAGAAACTTCTTTTCTTCCACACCTCTCTCAGATGTACAAATCTCTTTCCATATCTCTTTCCCTCAAGAGTTCTCTCTCTCAATTACAATCAACTCCAACAACCTGGATTGATACACATATACAATTCTTGTACTATTCCATAATAACAGTTGTGTCCAATGTACTGTTCCACAATAAGCTATGAAGATCTAATCCTATTATATAACTTTAGGGATTCATGAGCATAAATTTACAACCATTAGATGCATCTCCTAATCAAGGGCTCAAAATAGTCCTACTTAAGATAGAGATGCGGACTTAAGACTAACACTTAATCCTACCATGCAAACATTCTGTTCTATCCATGGAAATAGCATTCTAGATGCACAGGTGACCGACATCGGTCCCTACCTATCTACCTGTGACCAATGTCAGTTGATTCATGACCGACACTGACATCTCCTAGTCAACTCCTAACTGACGTCGATCACTCCTGACCAATGCCACTAATTGTGTAATTCCTGCAACTTGCAACTTGCTCATTTGGTGAAGCTTTTAGCTCCACACCTCAACACTAGATTCACTACTAGATTCATCAATTTCATATTTATGAAAACCTAAATATTCAGTTTTAAACTCATCTTCATCATTAACATAAAATTTATCTATCTCCAAAACCATGTTGATTGGGGGATTCTTAATGGCTAGTCTTGGTTGAGGAGTAGGTAACCTTGGCTGATTATTATTCGAGACATAATTTATCCTAGGGACTTCTTGTTGTGATAACATCAACTTTATTTGAGGTAACTTATTTTTTAAAGCGACAATGCCATTTGCTAATTTTTAGATAAACTATTTGGTGGACTCATGACTTGAAGATTATTCTCTAGATTTTGAAGAATACCTTCATAACTTATTATCCATAACCATATCATCTTCAATTTCTTTAAGAGGAAACCAACTTCTATGAGCTGTGCATTGATGAAGAAACACTTTTGATTTTCTTCTATAGGCTTAGCTGCTCATGGAATTTTATTTTATAACCTATTGAAATTTGACATGAAGTCACACATGGGTTCATGAGTCTCTTTTTCATTTGAGTCAACTAAGCAATCAAAGCATGTGCATCTTTAGCTTGTTTGAAATGAGTTTCAAATTTAGTTTTCATAGTATTCAAGTTGGTAATGGAGCTTGCATCCAAATGATAGGACCAAAAAGTAGTTCCATCCATAAGAGTTTCCATGAATAATCTCATAGCTACATCTTCATGTTCAACGCCTAAAATTCCACATGCAAAAAATAATGAAATGATGTACTCATCCAGATGTTTCCCATCATCAAATAACATAAGGAAATTATTACATGAGCCTCTTATTAGTTCATGCAACTTCATAAGTGCTAGTGGGTTGATGGTATTTCCCCATGGAATGATCATTGTTTGAAAAATCTCTCTTTGAGGTATACCTATTATGGGAAAAATAAGAGCTTGACTCACCAAGGTACCTCTTTGTAGTGGCTTTATGATTTTTTCACTTGTAGGAAAACTTATATACTCCCTAACTCTTATTTTCTTCTTAGGATTTAATTGGAAACTAAGTAATTATAACTCAAAGAAAGGGTCAGATATCCCTTCAGCTTTGTTATCTATAATGAAACATATTTTCACTAGAATGGTAGAAAAAATTCACTTCTTGTAGACATTTATGGGTTACATGAGTTAGTAAGAGATGTGCCCCATGATGGGTACCAAAAATTATTGGTTAAAACAAGTATATAACACTTCAATCCATGCACTAAAGTTAATAGTGTAATAAGACAGAGTCCCTCTTCTATTTGATGGTGAAGATACCTTTATTGAAAAGAAAAGAAAATAAAACACAATGCTAACATATTCACAAATATACATACTAAAACATTTTGGGTGTTTTCAAATATATATGGGAAAGGAAGTATGAGAAGGAGAGTGAGTTTTAAAGAATATTTTATGTGGCCTCCAACCACAACATGGACAAAAAAATACATACTAACTCTCAATCACATAAAAATCTCATAATCTCAACTCATAAACATCCTCACAATTCTCATTAACAACAACACATTACATATTCTCATTAATCTTCATCAAATCACATAACAACTCATGAATTTATCACATAAATTCAACATTCTCTCATTAAATCTCTCACCATTACAATAATATTTATCAATAAATCTTAACTCTTATTACAAGCTTACACAATTTTCCCTTAAACACACATACATACTTTACATCATAAGCCAAGGAGGCTCCCAAAGCTTTCACACAAGCTTTCTACCCAAACTAGCCTAATTACAAAGCTTTCACACATTTATTTATATAAATACAAGGATAGAATGAGAGGGAAACAAAAAAAAGGCCACAAATTTGACCTCCTTCACTTGGAATTACTACTCATCAATAGTAAAAGGACCTCCACCATGTGATCCATGTTAGTTTGGACCTCTCAACATGTGGAATCTTCAAAAGGTGTTTTCCGCTTCACATGTTTTTCCAAAAACTAGTGGAATAGCATTTTGACATAGATTAAACCCATTAAATTTTCCCCCCACATGTAATTTTTACCCACTCTCATAATGTTAATCAAAATCAAATCCCCACATGGAAATTTGACCCAGTTCATATGGGTGATCGATCTAGAATAGAGGTCTTGGTCTCCCACTTGAACAAGAGTCAAAAAAAGGTAAAGAATCTCCTTTTTGAAAAGATATCAATTCATAATTATGGATCCCTACTAAAAATTTGACCCATGCCACCTAAGCACTCCAAAATAGTGTTGTGGACACCTCACTAGCATGAATAGTGTCTACCACCTCATTAGTGAATAGTAACTTAGGAACAGTGCCCATGAATAGTACTTTCCCACTGCATCATTCTCCTCTGGTTGAAAACAACTCAATTCTCATGAGTTATCCTGATTATATCTTTGCTAATTAATCTAAAAAAAATGAAAAAACACACCACTCTATTTTTGGGTGATGTAAGATTGCTCGAATCTTTGGATGTTCCTGCATCGTACATCCAAGGTAATTAATATGATCAATTGATCACATAAAGGGGGTGAGTGGTACAACCACCCTTTTGGTCATGAATTAAAATTACCTTGGCATCCCCTTCCATAAACCATGTATACCTAGATAACTTTCACTTCTTTCTCCTTTTCTTCTAACATCTTTGTATAGGCTCTGAAACTATCCCCATGGGAGCATAAACCATCCTCCTCCAAAAACATAATGATATATCAATGTATCCACATGTGGGACTACACCCACTACCAACCATACTTGTGGGATCATAACTCCCATCCAAAACCATACTCATAGGAACACCCCTCCCAACCAGAACCGACCTCCTTCACCAAAATCCCAACTGGCTTTCTTCTTCACACATCATCTAACCACCTATTGGACTATCTTCACCACAAAACATATTCATTTGTAGCTCCTCTCCCATGGATGCAACATCTCCCATCTCACTCTCCAAATGTTCATTCACTTTCACACAAATATCCTCTATTTACAACACTCCATGGCTGCAATCTTTTCCCTCTCATTGCAACTCCAAATGGCTGCAAAACTTTTCCACATGCATCTCCTCTTGAATTATCTCTTTCCATACACTCTCCTCATGTGCACTAGATTTCACATCCATCTCACCTAACTAAAAATTTTCAAACTCATTGCCATCACAACCCAAAATTTTAGAATTCTCCCACTCATGGGAATCCATAACATCTTCCCCATATTCAAATAAGGGATCTCCACCATCAGCTTCAATAGAAACAACATGTACATCCTCCTCTAAGATGTCTTCTCTCACAAGTTTCTCACAAGCCTCTTCTCTTACATTGCCTTCCATGGTAATTTTCTCCTTCCTCTTATTTTCTCTTTTCTCTTCACTATCCTTCCATGTGGCTATCTCCTTTAACATAGCCATCTTTGCCTTCAGGGAGTCTACCATCTCCCACACTAAATCTTCCTTTTCTTCATTGTCACAATCTAAAAATCTTTCCATCAATAATTCCAGCAACCTATCCCAATTCTTCAATTTCTTTATCAATTCTCTCTTTAGTAGTATTCTTCCACTCTTCTCCATCTTCACCTACAAAATAAAAATCAACAGTCATATATTCAATACAAAACTCTCCTCTCCATAGGAATCTTACTCACTCTGATACCACTTGATGTGGCCTCCAACCACAACATGGATTAAAAATTCCATACTAAATCTCATTCACATAAAAATCTCATAAACATCCTCATAATTCTTATTAATAACACATTACATATTCTCATTAATCTTCAACAAATCACATAACAACTCATGAATTTATCATATAAATTCAACATTCTCTCATTAAATCTCTCACCATTACAATAAGCTTTATCAAAAAAGCTTAAATCTCATTAAAATATTACACAATCTTACTTTAAACACACATACATAATTGGTTCCCTAAGCCAAGGAGGTTCCCAAAGCTTTCACACAAGCTTTCTTCCCAAACTAGCCTAATTACAAAGCAAAGGAATACATTTATATATATAAATACAAGGATAGAATGAGAGGGAAACAAAGGAAGCCCAAAAATTTGATCTCTTCCACTTGGAAGGACTACTCATCAATAGTAAAAGGTCCTCCACCATGTGATCCACTTTATTTTGGACGCCTCTAACATGTGGAATCTTTAAAAGGTATTCCCCACTCCATGTGTTCTTCCAAAAACTAGTGAAATTTCCTTTTGACATAGATTAAACGCTTTAAATTTTCCACCCACATGGAATTTTAGCCCACTCTCATAATGTCAATAAAAATCAAGTCCCCACATGAAAATTTGACCTAATTCACATGGGTGATCAATTTAGAATAGTGGTCTTGGTCTCCCACTTGCACAAGAGTCAAAAAATGTAAAAAAAACTCATTTTTGATAAGAGATCAATTCATAATTATGGAGTTCCACTAAAAATTTTACCCATTCCACCTAAGTACTCAAAAATAGTGTTGTGGACACCTCATGAAGCATGAATAGTATCTACCATCTCATCAATGAATAGTAACTTAGAAATAGTGCCCATGAATAGTGTTTTCCCACAGCATCAATATTAAATATTAACTATGAAAGAGGAGAAGAAAGAATGCAAATAAGTGACCAAACGTAGATTTCACTTATGTGTTACATTCATTAACTCAAAATAAAGTTACTATCAACTAAGACTTTTATTAAAAAGAGAGTAAAGAAAACAATACTATGAATAAATGAACATAAGAACATTCATCTACAACTAAGGCCAACCACAAAGTCATGCAAAAACTTAATTTAATTAATTTATTAGAAAAACACAAAGTTATTTTCCTCATCTCCTCTTTCCAAAATTTCTCTTCTTGCAAAAATTACAAATATTAACAGCGCTTTGAGAGGCATGCACAGGAACTCCTATCCCTAAAACCTAGGGAATAAATTCCAAAAATAAAATTTGGTTGCACATTTCAAGGTTCATGTTAACTTGTTAAAATTACATACAAAACTATAAAAGGATTGTAACTATAATGCATCCCTCAACCTGTGAAAAAGCTCATAACAAAAATCACTTTCAAGTTGTAAGTCAGGGTGTCTTCTCTGATGCCTTCTCTACATCTTTTTCTACATCATCCATTGTTATAATTTCTAACTGCATGGGCCAATGTCATTTTTTTTCATATTATTCAAACTTATAAAATATGTTCTCCACCTTATCATGGTTTAGATATTCAGAGTGTTGATAGGGAATCTTAGCCTCCACTTGTAGATTTATCATTTGTTGGGGAATTTTTTAGAAAATTTTCAAATCCTTTGTCTAACATATCAAATGAATTATGGAATTGCATAAATGTTTTAATCAATTTGTACTTGAATGATGAAATATTGTTGCTTTCCTGATCAATCAACTATTTGAATGCTTCTTGTATATCTTCCATGGAAATTACTTTCCCTTCATGTTCCTAGAATGAACATGTGAGTTTTTTCAATTACCTCACAAATATCACAAGTAGGGTCAGTTGCTAGGATTATTGATTCCTTAGACTTACGAAAGGATTATTTTATGGTTTTGATTTTATCTCTTGTTACCCCCAAAAACTCAATTGTTCCCCTATGTCCTCCTGAGTCAAGACTCCCTCATCAACCAAAGTATCCTCTTCCACCTTTGCCAAGGTTTGCAACTATGGTAGCCAATTTTTTAATTTACCCAACTCTTTTTTGTATTCAACCTCTTTCTTATAGGCATATTTTTTTCTTCTTCAATTTTAGAGTGGACATTAACAACCAAGGTTATAATTTTATTTACTTATTCTAGTAACTTTTCTTACCATTCTTCAGTGTCTCTCTCCATGTTTCATATTTTCTCATCTTCTTAGAGAGTTCTAGTATCTAGAGCATAGTCTTGAAGTTGGGGTTGAGTTGGATTGAGTAGTCTATGTAATTATTGTTGTAAGTCAGTCCACTTTATCTTTCAATTAATATTTCATTACTTTATCATGATCTAATCTCTTGATCAAAGAACCAACAACTATCTGCACATCTTCTCTCAAATTTTCTTGAGTGGCTTTACCAAGGTGAACATAGGAACCCTGGTAATCTATAGCTTTGATTTCATCTTTTGAATTTTCTAGAGGAACAACTTTAACATACATCCCACCCTATTCATCCATAACAATATGAGAAACCTTTTTGGGTTTCTTTTCAGCTTGAGGATGTGGTGGAATAAGAGTAATGAAGTCTATTTCCAATGGTGAAAATATCTTCTTCCTATTTTTTACCACTATTTTTAGCCATTGAGGTGCTTCGGTCATAATTTCCTCCTACAATAATGATGATTTTATTTGCATGTCCTTGAACAAGACCCTAATCAACCATCTATCTGTGGAAGAGGTACAAATTCTACCTCAAAAGCTTTCTAATTGTTTAACTTTCTTCTTGATTAATAGACAAGTGTTCTACCACTTTATAAGAAGCTTCTACTATCACTGGAGGAGATTTTCCTTCTTTAGGAATAGATTAAATGGACTCATTAGACATGGCATGAGGAGGAGCCTCTTATAATTTAATATAAGGGAGAAGAGCAACTACTATTGAGAAGGATCCACAGTCATAAATTTTAATGTGGTGTTATTTATCAACCCTTACAAATGAACCACTTTTTATGATGTTTCACTTAAACAGTTGATATCTCAGGGGTACCCTTCCTACCAGTTGACTTCTTGAGTTTTAACTTCAAAGGTCTCTTTTCAAGTTGAGGGAGAAGGTTCCTCAATTTCTTCTATCATAATAGTGTCTATTGTATTACTAGAAGGTGTTGCTTAGTCTTCTATTTCTTTTTTACTTTATTTGCTCAAAAGGAGGTATATTTACAACTTTAAAAGGTGGAGGAAGTATGGCATCTTGCACATATAGTCCTTTACTTGTAAGGCATACCAAAGTTATCCTAAAGACTCCTTGAGTCTGACTCTCTGATAATGCTACCTCCACTTGACTTCAGTCAACACTAGGGAAAGGTGCAGTCTTGTTGCCTTGAGAAGTAATTTTCATCCACCACTTCACCATCATCTTAAATATCCAAATCATTATAAATATCCACAATACTATACTTGGTCACCTATTCTAGCATGAATCAGGTATGATTAAGGAGTTTGACCTCCCTTTCATCATCACAATCCATCCATAAATCTTCATAGTAGGGAACGTGTTTAAATAAAGTGCTCTATGTCATTCCTTATATATCAAATGAGGTATGATTTTGAAATGGTCAGAGTGTGACATGCACCAAATATGATTCTACATATTTAAATTTATGCAACATGGTATAGGTGTACATAACAATAGTCATAGGGAAGTGGATCCCAATAGACCTACATTTTGAAATTAAGAGCTTGTGCGTATCCATCACTTGTCGTAATAGTTCTTTGATTACCCATATATCATCCACAAACTTTGGAAGCATATATGGGGTAGACTCACACCTCCACACCTTGATGTAGGATAAGGTGGGAAATTATATAATCCCACCAACCCATCTTAAAATCTCTATGGTAGCGGTAATTGACAAACATTGATTATAAGGCTTTGCCTTGAACATTTGAATGATGAAATGAAGAAATATGTCATTGACTCGATGGAAATGTTTGGCACTCTCTCTTAGCATCAACTGAGGATAATAATCATATACAAGAGGAAGACATTATCCCTACTATGGTCAACCCACTATAGAATATTCTCCTACAATTGCATTAATGAGGTATAACATTATATAGAATTTATGAGTTATGATCACCTTGCAAAATTGCTTGTGGATCGAATCACTAATCAACTCAACCCAATTGATATATTGCTTGTTGGCATGGATAATTTAGATATATTAAAACATCCATTCATTGTAATCCCTTTTTGTGAGATTCCCTACCGCCTTATTTAGGAGAGTGATGATATCATTAATTTTATGCTTGAAATCCTATCTAGAAATCACCTTAGTAACCCTAGACACTGAGAGTTTACATTTAGCAAGCCAATGTTTATTCAAGTACATGAGACAATCATCTTTATTTTCTTCATGAATCTATTGGACTATCTATAGAGTGATTTCAACACAAACCTCATGGTCTGGAATCTTTAACATTTCCTCAATGTATTCAAGTCCAAGTCTCAAGAAGACCCCTTCTCTGGGAGTACTAACTTCCCTTCTATCTCTATCATAATTACTCACCATGGTCATGACAAGCTCCAAGCATTGAACAAAGATAAAAAAATGCAACTAGTTGAGGAAGGCTACTATTGTAAATACTTTGCATCTAATCATTCTTGAAAAAAACATTCATCTTCTTATAGAAGTCCTCCATTTCAATGTGACCCAAGTCTGTGTCAGTGACTTGGTCAATGTTAGAGTCAATATTGGAGGGAGGAGTGACCACTTAAAATTGGTATTTCATTTTGTTAGACTTTCATTTTTCTTTCTTCCTAGGAGTTCCAAACATTTTCTAATTATCACAGGTACAAGAAAGCAGGGAGCAGGAAAATGAATTTTGAATGAGAATGAGAAATGGAAAAAAGAGAGGTAGAGGGAGGGAGACAAAATCAAGATACTTCAGTGTACTCGGGAAGTTTTGAGGTTGAGGATTAGGGACTACATAATAGTCAAGAAATTTTGATGCAAAGAAGGGGATAAACTTTGACATCAAGGTTTCAAGAGGTAGTTACAGGGGACTATAGAGTAGACATGAAAATCCAAAGCAATGGTGGTAAACAAATATCATGATTCTTGGTCTTTTACTATATTTAGCAGATATCAAGCTCTAGTTTTGATGCACATGGCTTGTTACATAATTTTGATCAATCACAACAATTAATTTTATTGTCTGTGTCATAATTTATGGCTTAACTACACCTTTCCTACATGTTCCATGGCTTGATCATTAGGATGATCATATATTTAAATATTGACCATAGATCTCAATTTTTGTGCCATGATTTGATGGTACTAATTCAAATTGATCAACTTTAAAATACGCATGTTAGATCACGTTCTGACAGGCTCATGTGCTTTATTGGATCCTTGTATGCTTTTGAGCTTTAAGGTTCCAGCTTTAAAACACATTTGTTATATCCTTTGATATGATATTTGCATGTCTTAGATCTTAAAATATGCATGAAACTTAAATCTGCTTATCATTAAACCTCAAGCACTCAGTCTAATCTCACTGCTTCCTGAGTCTTTAGAATGAATGTGCTCCATTGATCTCATCAAACTAGCTCAGTATTTAACTAACCTCTATCTTGTTAAACATTTAAAACTTTATCATATTAAGTCCACTAACTTGGCTAGATATTTATTGCACAATCAACCACTCACCATTATATCTTTTGATAAGCTTAAACTTTATCTTTGATGATCTCTTATGAATGTGACACTTGGCATCCTTGTGTGCCTTCTACATATTTGTTGTTAGTTATCTCTATTATGCCACTTGACACCCACTCATTCCTTCTGCACATTTTTAGTCCTTATGCTTGTGACACTTGGTATTTTCACATTCACTCGGAGGTACCTTTGACAAATTGACTTTGCTCTACTTCATTAGATCTTCAACGTATGATTATCTACTCTCTATTAGATCTTCTGACAAGCTTAATCTTTATCTCTGATAACATTAAACTTCAACCATTTGTCCTCATCTCATTTCATCATGACATCTTAGAGTAAATGTGCTATGTTGATCTATTCAAGATTTGATCAAACTTTACCTTGTGTAAATTTGACTAAGTGTGGGAACCATCTCAATATGTCTATAACGTCAACTTTGCACTGATATATCTTTTGCTTTGCTCAAACACATTTCCAAAATTTAGACCATAAGTTATCCTTTCAAACAGGAATATAACCATGTATTAATAATTTCTTTAAAAATTCATGCGTGCAAGATATAATGTCATTACTCTACTCAGATTATTTTGCCACATAGCTAATTATGCGTAGAACTACCTAGAAGGCCAACTTTGTTCTTGCATAAATTTTTTTTGTGTTTAGTCACTTGAACCAAAATTTAGTGAATAAGATCCTCTCACATAGGGGATTCCATCCATATATCCAACTTCTCTTTAAACCTTCATACATGCAAGATATAACATCATCAAAATGCCTACTCAACTTTTCTTTCAACTTGAAAATTTGGTTGTGGGAAAATACTATCAAAATGCTTGGGAACCCAACTTCACTTATGCATATATTTGACCACATTTAATCACATGAATTTAAATATGGTGCATAAAAACTAGGGACTAATTTGAACACAACTATATGACCAACTCCCCTAGACTCATCCTTATGTGGTAACGATGATATCAATAAATTGCATATTCAGATTTTTTGCCACTAGACCCAAAATGTCTAGATGAACAAAATTAAAAATTAGATGAATTGCACTTATGCACACAATCACTCCAATCATCCTTGACCTATGATAGAATCCCTTGCACATCCTCAAATGACCATACTCATCTCTAAACATCAATGACATCTATAACTCCAATAATCTCCCTATTGACATCAGTGACAATCATGTTGCCAGCAATCTCCCCCTTTGTCATTGATGGCAAACTAAATGCTCTGATCTTTTTATACTCTAATCATTCTCAGGCATAGCTTGCATTGGCTTCAAATAAATGTGAACTGAACCTATTCATACTAAACTTGATCTCCCTTAGGCAATGGGACATTTCCCTAAACTCAACTTGGACATATGCTCTTTTTTTTAAACTTTTATAAAGAACATTCACACTTTTCTCCCCCTTTGAGATCAATGGTAAAAGGACTCCAACTTTCTCATAGTTTGTCCAAATTTTTCTCCTCCTTTATTAGATAAAGGGGTTTGTCCAAGAATCTGCAACCATCAACTCATTAGAAATTTGTAAAAATATGCATATCTAAGTTGCCTTTTCTCTCTTCATCTAGAGATTAACAAGACTTTTGTGATACACCCCCTAAACTCATGCCCTATCACTAAGATCTAGTGATGTGATGTAGGATCCACCACTCCAAAATTTTATCTTAGAAACTCAAGTTGTTCCTTGGGAAGAGGTTTGGTGAATATGACTACAATTTGGTCCTAAGTTGGCACATACTTCATTATGACCTTCTGATCTGTAAATTTTTTCTTAAGAAGTGATACTTTATTGATACGTGCTTGGTTTCAAAATACATTACTAGATTCTTTGATATGTTAATAGCACTTGAATTGTCACAAAAAATAGAGATAGGTGATTTGTACTCTACCTTGATGTCTTTGAGTGTTTGTTTCATCTACAAGACTTGAGTGCAACATGCCACTGTTGCCACATATTTTTCTTATGTTGTAGATAGAGTAACTGACTCTTGCTTTTTTCTCAACCATGAAACAAGTCTGTCTCCAAGGAAAAATGCACCACCACTAGTGCTTCTTCTATCATCCATACTTCCTACCTAATCTGTTAAGCATGAAATATACTGAGGGGGGGTCAATTAGTATATTATATATATTTTTACTTAATCTAATTTATTTTCTTTAACCACTTAATCACACATTCAAGATATGCAATAAAATTGTAACAATAATTTGCACCACACAAGAGAGAGAGAGAGAGAGACCAGATTTTCATGTGAAAACCCAAAGTGGGAAACACCATGGAGAACAATATCAAGTATATGAATGAACACCACCTCAAAATATAAATTTTTCAAGCACCAACTTGTAGGAGCACCAACCCCTTTACCAAGCACCAACACAATAACTATTTGTGAGCACCAACCCACAGGATCACCAACCCCTCTTGTGTATAAAACATAACTATCTCTCAATGTTGCTTACTCAACAAATGATAGAACTCTACAATATCTCCTACTTTTCTCTCTTTGAAAACAAATACAAACCATGCACTCTCTTGCATATTATAAATGGCTTCTCAACTCTTTATTTATAGCTTTCTAAATGACCTTTGGCATTCACCCTTTGTGACCCTTAGATCCTCATGGAAAATGGCACCAAACTTGCTTGACCCTTCATATCCTTGCATTTAAAAAGTCATATGGTGACCCTTCATAATCAAAATCATCTTTTCCTCCTTTGTATTTATCTTGGTGACTTTTCATATTCCTCAAAGTGTCCCTTCATGTAAAAATAGGCCATACCTCTTTTATCTTCACATGGTGACTCTTGGAATTCCTCAAGATGACTCTTCATGAGAAAATTCATCCCATTCCTCTTTTATCTTTTATCCCATGACTCTTTGAATTCTCCATGGGCCCTCTTTTGACTTATATGAAACCAAAAATATATTCATTAATATTAAATAAATATTTACACACATTAGCCAAGATATGAATATTAAAAACACCATTAAATGCAATGAGGCCTTTATCACCAATAATGCCAGACATTTGACATCAATGACAATATTTCCAACATAATCAACATCTGTATATGTTGTCAAAGTGAAATATTCACTTTTAGAATACCATATTCCATATTCAATTGTGCTCTTGATGTATCTAAATATCCTTTTCATTGCATTGACATGTGACTTTTTAGCAGCAACTTGAAATCTTGCAACCATGCACACTGCTTGCATGATATCAGGTCTTGATGCAATTAGGTATAACAAGCTACCTATAATTAATTTGTACATAGTCTGGTTTGCTTCAAGGGACTCATCCTCTTTGCTCAACTTACATCCAGTTATCATGAGAGTACTAACTAGTTTGCTATTTTCCATTCCAAACTTGAGCATTTCCTTAGCACACTTAGTTTGAGATATAAAGAATCCTTTATCAGTTTGAGCTATCTATAGACCAAGGAATAAATAAATTTCTCCAATCATAGACATCTTAAACTCATTTTGCATTTGTGTAGCAAATTCTTTGCACTTTTTGTTGCTACCACAAAAGATGATGTCATCTACATATACAACAATAATCAACATATGCTTACCTTCAAATTTAAAGTACAGATTATTGTCTGCACATCCTTTATTTAATCATTATTTTTACAAGTACTTGTATAATCTTGAATACCATGCTCTAGGTGCCTAATTTAGACCATATAGAGCTTTCTTCAGTCTGCACACATAATCTTCTTGTTATGATGGCTAAAAACCTTTAGGTTGTTCTAAGTAGAATTCCTCTTCTAAGTTCCCATTCAAGAAAGTATAATTAACATCCATTTGATAGAATTTGAACTTCTTATAAACATAGAATGCTAGAAACATTCTTATGGATTCTAATCTAGCAACTGGAGATAATGTTTTACCAAAATTTATGCCCTCAACTTGTGCATATCCTTTGCACACCAATCTTTCCTTATTCCTTATATTAGTTCCATCCTCATTGAGATTTTTTATAAAGACCCATTTTGTACATATTACATTCTTGTTTGAAGGTCTTGGAACTAATTCTCAAGTCTTGTTCTTTTTAATTTGGCTCAGTTCTTCTTCCATGGCTTTTAGCCAATTTTCATCCTTGCTAGCTTCAACATAGCTCTTAGGATCAATTTAAGACATTAAATCAAAACTTACCTGATCCTTATTTTGTGCAAATCTTTTCCTTATTTGAATTCCTTCATTCTTATTGCCAATGATCTGCTCTATAGGATGATTAACAAATCTTGTAGGTGGCTTTTCATTTACTTCTTCAAGTTATTCAATAGCTATTTCCTCTTCCGACTCTAATTCTTCTTCATATATGTCTTTGTCAGGTTTAACATGCTTTAACCCTTCTTCAACTTGGACATTGATGCTCTCTACAATATTTTTTAGCCTTTTGTTGTAACATATGTAGGCTTTGCTTTGGGTGGAATAACCAAGAAATATTCCTTCACATCTTGATTCAAAGCTTCCTAACTTATCTTATTTTCTCCTAATGTAGCATTTGCTGCCAAACACTCTAATGTACTTTAAAAAGGTAGGTTTTACATATCATAGTTCATTAGGACTTTTGTCATTGTTTACCCTTAGTTGAACTCTGTCCAAGATATATACTACTATTTGGACTACTTCTCTCTAGTATTCATTAGGTAACTTGGGCTCTTTTAGCATTGTTCTGACCATCTCTTTGATTGTCATGTTTTTTATTTCAATAACTCCATTCTATTGTGGAGTCCTTGCTACAAATTAATGCCTTTTAATTTCATGCTTCTCATAGTACTCTATAAATTCATTTAAGGTGAATTCTCCACCTTTATCAAATCTTAAGTATTTGATTTTTCATCCAATCTCATTCTTCAACCTTAAAGATCTTGAATCTCTCAAATTCCTATGATTTATCCTTAAAAAAAGTTACCCATGTCATTCTTGAGTAATCATCTACAAATAACATGAAGTATTTCTCTCCTTTAGATCCTCTTGTCTTGGTAGGACCACAAAGATCAGTATGAACTAATTCTAGAGGCTTTGTAGTTACATACTTCTTTGTTTGAAATTTGACCCTTATTTATTTGCCTTGTTGACATTCCTTGCAAATAGTGTTTATAGGTTTAATTATGTTAGGCATGTGTCTAACACACTTATTTGAGCTCACCTTTACTAGGATATCAAAATTGACATGGCCCATTCTTCTATGCCATAACCAATTCTCATCAATATTTCCTATCAGGTAGCTATTACCATTCACTTTAACAATATTATAGATATTGCTTTTAGTTATTTTCCCTTGTGAAACTACTCTTATATATCTCCTTAACTTACAAACTTCTACATTAAATGTGACCTTATATCCATTGTCACACATTTGGCTAACACTTAATAGATTATGTTTTAATCCTTCAACATAAAGGACATCATGTGTAGGAAGTTTTCCATCTCTATTCAAGGTTCTTTACCTCAGATATTTACTACAATGTTGTCTCTTAAGCTAATAGATCCTTCCTTAAATTTTCTCAATTTGATGAACTTGCTCTTGTCATCATTCATGTGTTTTGAGCAACTATTGTCTATTACCCACAAATTCTACTCATTGGAATGGAGTGTAGTTTGAGAAATCATAGATTCATATTTCACTTTCCACAGATCCTTAGGTTTCTTATTTGGCTTATTTTTCCCTATACTTGTGAAACTTTATTCACACTAGGAGGTATGCCTTTCTTCTTACTTTGTATTTTTGGTTTTACAAAACTTGTTCTACATTGTTTAGCTATGTGACCAAAATTATTACAATTATAACATATTACTTTTGTATCTAAAAAAGGTGAAAATGAATTTTTACTTAAAAAATTTGTTCTCTTTTTAGGTATAGCCCTACATTCAATAGCCCTATGACCAAATTGATTACAGGTGTAAAAATAACAATAGAAAGATGAGGAATATCTGGCATAAAATTTCTTTTTGTAGGATGAGGAGCTCTTCTAAACTCTGGCTTCTTCAAGACTCACTTTTGTGTAACCATTTGCATCAGCTACCTTTATCTTCTTCTTTTCTTCAGGCTTCTTTTCTCCTTTAGTTTTTTCACATCAGTAGTGCTTGTGACTATCTTTGTATACTTGCAAGCTTTCTCTTTCTTTGCTCTTGATTATCCTTCTACTTTGATGTTGTCATATAAATTAACAGATGTACTAGTTATAGAACTTTTTCTTTTTTCCTAGCCAAGCCTAGATCTCTTTTTTTGAAGGCTTTTGAGAGTTGATCAAATCATCAAAATGTTTGATCCTCCTTTCAGCTTCAGACCTCTATCTATTTGATCTTTAGCTTTCTCAAGTTCTTTTCTCAAAGCCACTATCTTTGCTTATAACTTCATGCACTCATTAGATTTAGATTATAGTTCAAGTTTGACTACATCTTCTATTCTTTTAGCCTCTTTAACTTGTGTTTTAAGATTAACCACCATATGATCAAAATTTTCAAGAATTTTTGACACTTTTTCAATCTCCTTTTGTCAAAGCTTCTTCTATTTTGAATTCTCTTTTCTCAACTTTTCAATTTCTTCTAGAGCACAGATGAGTTCAGACTCTAGATCCACTTCTCCTTCATCTAGGTCTTCAACTTATTCCTAATCCACAGAAGTTGATCTTCATGTCATGAATAAGACTTCCTTTTCCTTAGCCATAAAACCATAATCATGGTCATCATTAGAACTATCACTATCATCCAGTGAATCACTGTCTTATTTTGTGTACAAGCTTTTCTTGTTTTTGAAGTTCTTCCTCTTAGAATAGTGTGGTTTCATCTTTTTACTATCCTCTTCTTCTTCAGAGTTATCCTTTTTGTTATAAGGGCATTTAGAAGCAAAATGTCCTACTTTACCATAGTTAAAACATTTAAAGGGCAACTTACCTTTATATTTTATAGACCCTCTTCTTAATCTTCTAAAAAAGTTAGCTTCTTTTTCAGTCTCCTCAGATCCAGATGTAGGTCCTTTTGCCTTTACTAGTTTGGATGCTTTGAATGCAACTTCTCTCTTGAAGGTATCTATTTCTCCCATTATCATCTCATAGGATATGAATGTTCCATGAAACTCATCAATAGTGAATTTATCCAGATGTCTTACTTCCTCTATTGCAGAGATTTTTGAGTCATACCTTAATGGCAGAGATCTTAGGACTTTTTTAACAATGACAAGATCTTTCATCTCTTCTCGAAGGCCTCTGATTGCATTGAATATTTCATTTACTATGAGGAGGTAGTCTACAATTTTCTCTTCTTCATTCATTTTAAGGCTTTCAAACTTGCCTTTGAATGTTTTTAGCTTGGCTTGTTTTACCTTGCCATCACATTCATAGATGAATTTTAATTTATTCTAGATATCTTGTGCATTTTGACAACACATCACTTTGACAAAATTTGAATTAGACAATCCACAAAGGATAGCATTCTTTACCTTAGCATTTCTCTCATATGCCTTCTTTGAAGCCTAATCAGTAGGAGTTATAGTAGGGGATGTATATCTATTTATAATAGACATCCATAAATCAAACCCTAATGAGAATAAATATGCTTCCATTTTAATGCTCTAAAATGCATAGTTTGATCCATGAAAGAGAGGTTCTTTGTTTGAGGAAGATCCTTCTTGACTAGCTATTTGTATTCACCATCCAAGATCTACCTGAGTTGATTAAGCTTCTTCTAAGGAACTAGGGTTTTGATATGAATTGTTGGAACATAACTATCTACTGAGAAGGGGGTGAATCAATAGATTGATTAAAATTAGTCCTTTAATACTTTTAATGTAGAATAAAATAAATATGCAGAGATCACACATACAAAAACACATAACACTAGATATATTGTGGAAAGACCAATAAGGGAAAAACCATCATGAGAATAACTAATAGAATCTATTTTTTTAATCCAACCTCACAATCAAGAACCTCACTGGTTACAATGTTTAAGGGCACCAACCCTAAGTAGACACCAATCTCCTAATTTAAGAGCACCTACTCTAAGGAAGCACCAACTCTCTAACTAAGCACCAACTCAGCTTATCTAATGGCACCCACCAATCAAATCTATATGGAGCTAAAAATCCAAATTACAATACAGATTCATAAATGAATCTAATTCTATGTTCTTTGTTACAGGTCTAGTATGTAACCGCTCATGCTCTGCACTTCACTATCTTCTTTTTTCTTCTCTTCTCTACCCCTCTATCTTTGTGTATCTATATTTATCTATTTGACACAATTTAATAACTTCAGTAGTATTTTCCTATATCTTAGATGACATATATATAAGCATTTGATCTAGGTTTTTCTTCACACTTGTTTGCTAACACATCATGCCAATTCTGGTGGACTTTAGTTCCTATCTTTAACAACAAGTTTACTGCATCTTGACTTCATGCTCTATTATCATGATTCTTGGTCTTTTACTATATTTAGAAAATATCAAGCTCTATTTTTGATGCACATGCCTT
This sequence comes from Torreya grandis, assembly GCA_037957365.1. Taxonomy (NCBI): domain Eukaryota; kingdom Viridiplantae; phylum Streptophyta; class Pinopsida; order Cupressales; family Taxaceae; genus Torreya; species Torreya grandis. The sequence goes on from JARHVA010002767.1 coordinate 2,261,395, forward strand.
GTTACATAATTTTAATCGATCGTAAGAATCAATTTCATTATTTGTGTCATAATTTATAGCTTAATTGCATCTTTCTTACATGTTCCATGGCCAACTGTTAGGATGATCTTAGATTTAAATATTTGGCCATAGATCTCAAGTTTCACACCATGATCTAATGGTCCTCATTCAAATTTCTCAACTTTAAAACATATCTATTAGATCATGTTTTGACAGGCTCATACGCTTTGTTGGATCCTTGTACGCTTTTGAGATTTCATGTTCTATCTTTAAAATGTATCCATTGGATCTTTTTATTAGAGATATGCATGTTTTTAGATCTTCAAAGATGAACAAAATTTACCTATGCTTATTGTTAAACCTTGATCACTTGGTCTAATCCCACTGCTTCCTGAGTCTTTGAATGGATACGCTCTGTCGATCTCATCAAACTAGCTCATTCTTTAACTCACCTCTGTCTCCTCAAAAATTGAACACTTTATGTCATTAATTCCACTCACTCTATTATAACTTTATTTCATGATCAAATTCTCACCATTCAATATTCTGACAAGCTTGAACTTTATCTCTAACGAGCTCCCATGAATGTGACACTTGGCATCCTCGTGTGCCTTTTGCACATTTGCTATCAATTCTCACTATTGTTTCACTTAGAAGTCTCTCTTTCCTTCCACACATTATCAATCCTTGCACTTGTGACACTTGACACACATGCATTCACTCATAGGTACCTTTAATAAATTAACTTTACTCTACTTCATTGGATCTTTAATGTATGATTATCCACTCTCCGTTAGATCTTTTGACAAGCTCAGTCTTTATCTCTACTTAACATTAAACTTTGACCACTTGTCCTCATCTCATAGCATCTTTACATCTTGGAGCAAACACGCTTGAATTTTACCTCATGTAAATTTGACTATGGGAACCATCTCGATATGTCTGTAAGGTAAAATTTACACCAATATATCTTTTACTTTGATCAAACACATGTTCTAGAATTTGGACCATAAGTTCTCCTTTAAAAGAGTAATTCAACCATGTATTAAGCATCTCTTGAAAATTTTACATGTGTAAGATATAACATCATTAATCTACTCACGTAGATTATTTTCCCATAGAGCTAATTATGCATAGAACTGCCTAGAAGGCCAACTTTGTTCTTACATAACTTTTGTTGCATTTAGTCACTTGACCTAAAATTTAGTGAATAACATCCTCTCACATATGGGATTCCATACATATATCCAACTACTCCTGAAACTTTCATATATGTATGATATGACATCATCAAAATTCCTACTCAACTTTTCTTTCAACTTGAAAATTTGGCTAAGTGTGGGAAAACACTGTCAAAATACTTGGGAGCCCAAATTTGCTCATGCATATCTTTGACCGCACTTCATCACATGAATTAAAATCTAGTGCATAACAACTAGGGACTAAATTTATCACAATCATATGACCAACTCTACCAAACTCATCCACATGTAGTAATGGTGACATCATCAAACTGCATATTCAGATTTTATGCCACTAGACCCAAAATGTCTAGATGAACAAAATGAAAAATCAGATGAATTCCACTCATGCACACAAGCACTCCAATCACTCTTGACCTCTAATATAATCCCTTGCACATCCTCAAATCACCATACCCAACTTTGAACATCAATGACATCTATAATGCCAATAATCTCCCTTTTGACATCAATAACAATCATATTGCCAATAATATGTTGTTTGAAAGATTTAAAATGAGAGGAAAGACTTAATTATATAGTGAGGTTCAAAAATACCTCCACAAGTGCAAGACTCGACCCTCATTAATGAGAGTTAAGGTGGGTAAGATGGCTGCATCATAACCATCAAGATTTAATGACTACTTTGTAGCCATTGGATTCTGATAACTACATTAAAACCATCAAGTTGTGATGATTGTACTATAGTCTTAGAAACCTTGCTCTAATGAAACAAAAAATGACTGTCTTGGACAAACACGCTTCTTTTGACTTTTTCTAATGTTTAGCTGATTTTTAGGAAAATTTGAATGGGGTGCCCCAAATTTCATATGGTGATGAAATTTAGGGGATAATAGATAAAATTGAGAAAATAATATAGTGAGTTCAACAGGGAAGGAGGGAGTCCTTTTCCAAGCCTCTTTTGTTTATCATGCCAATCATTGGTGGATGTCAGACAAAATGTCATCAACCCTTGTAAATTTTCTATAAATTAAAAATGTCACCCCATAATTAAGGTATATGAGATGGTTTAATGTGTATTAAAATGTGTGATGAACATAATAAATTCATATTAAACTAAAAATGGTTGAGGAACACCTATAGAAGCTTATGAAGTGAGGATTCATTTTCATTTTTTCTATGTAAAACCTATACAACTGATTTGATTGAATTGTTTATAATTGGAAATCAAGATGTATTGTTTGCATGAGGCTTAGAGTTAGTGATTTGTGCAATTATTCAACATGGACTCTAGTTTACCTATGTGTTGATCCAATTCAATTCATCTTTTATTCAAAATTATAAATGTGTATGTGTCTAAATTCACACCTACACTACTATAATTAATCTTATATACTTGTGTGATTCCCTCATACACAAGTTCAATCATATATGATTGATTCAACTCTTTTATACTATATATTAAGGGCCATGATTATTATCATCATCACATAGATTTGAATATTTGCTGAAGTATTGTACATGAAAATAGCATGCAAAATTGAGCAAGTGGAGCACACAAAACAACATCACACAACAAGATGGGCATAAGATATGCCATTGAGAAACCCAATGTGAGAAAAACTACATCATAATAATGATATTATGCTTCCTTATGTCAACACGAATTAGTAATATTACAATCCAATTGCATGCATGGAGCCTCCAAGAATTGCTAACACAAACCACAGATTACACAAAAGAAAGAACACTTTTGCAATGCTTGGCATGTCATTTCATAAAAAAAATGAAAACATAATTTAATGATAAATACTCTTATAAGTAGATGAATGATGATTCAATCACATTAATTTCTAAGGATCAACAAGATAACTAATGTCTCAAGTTGTAATTGGGGAACATAAAAGGATGAATGAAAAAAATCACAACAATGACAACTAATAAAGGAAAATAGAGATAAAAAATAATTGGGGAATAAATAATGTTTTTTACTACAAATTCAAATAACCACCACATTTGCATACACCAATATTTTTAAGCTAATTTCCTAAATAAAAGTTTATCTCAATTTAGTAATCAAGCTATGTAGATATGTACATGGTATACCAAGAACTGCATAATCCTACAAATCAGGTAAAGCTTTCATTTCAAATCCCTAAAATCTCATTGTTGTTATGTGTTCCACACAAGCTTGGATTTTCTCCTCCCTTTGGAAGCTTCATTCTAGGGCCATGCAAGATGAGAGAATCCAAGCACAAGCCGATGGTAAAAATTGGCTAGCCCTTAGAAGATTTTAAGTTCTACAAGTATTTTTGGTGCTGGCCATTCTTTGATGATTTTGATCTTTTCTGGGTCAATGTGTATCCCATCCTTGTCTACAATTTCTCATAGATATTGTACACTATTTAAAGCTAAAGAACACTAATCCCTATTGGCATATAGCTTATGATTGCATAGGGTGTCCAAAACATGTTGGACCTATTGTAGGTGCTTCTCTCATGTCTTGTTGAAAATAAGGGTATCATCCAAGTAAATAGCCATAAAATAATCAATGAATAGTCACAAGACATCATTCATCATTGGTATAAACATTACAGGTGCATTGATCAAGCCAAAGGGCATGACTAACCATTCAAATAGACCTTCCTTGGACTTAAACATTTTCTTCCAAGCATCAGATGACTCAATGGGTTCTTGATGGCACCTTGACTTCAAATCAATATTTGTGAAGAAATTTACTCCCTTGAGTTGGTCTTGGAGTTCATCAATGCATGGGAGTGGATGTTTGTTCTTGATAGTGATATTGTTAAGGGCTTATAGTCAATAAAAAGTCACCACATCTCATCCTTATTTAGACTTAATACAATAGGAATTATTTCATAATAGTCCATTAGATAAGGTTGTCCTTGTTAGGTTGTGGAGCTAAAAGCTTCACTGATGCAGACATGGAGGAGGTTGCTGAGAGGTTGCTGAGTTGCAAAGAAATCGACGTCAGTTTGATTAGCCGACATCAGTCATATATAGTGAGAAGGGAAACTGACGTCAGTCAGAGATCGATCGGTGTCGATCACCTCCAGGCAGACAGGGACCGACGTCGGTCGCCTGTGCAGTTCTAGAACTACCAGTTCATGAATAGTTTGTTAACGAACCGAGTGTTTACATGTTGAAGGCCAATTATAGACTAGAAGCTGTGGATCTAATTATTGTAATTAGATGTCTAATTATTGCTTGCATGGGATCTATATAATAGACTCATGGGCTGTATTGTAAAGTGTGCTAGTTGAGTTGAGCAAAGTTAGCTCCTTCTGTGTGTGAAGAGAGCAAGGGGTGTTCCTCCTAGTTCCATAGCAGTGCCAAGTGTGGGTGCTAGTTTTGGAGAATCAGAAGGGTTATTCATGTATGTAGGATCTTGGTCAGTAGGTATTGCAAGGCCACATTTGGAGATCTACATGGTGTGTGTGTGTGTGAGGTCAAAGGAGATCTGCAGGTGACAGCAGGATCAAAGGTGATAGTAACACATCAAGAGCAAATAGAGGAAGGCAAGGTAGTTCCTTCTAGGTAAGTAAGATCAGTTGATTTGCAGGTGTATGTGGATGTGGGATCTAGGTTTGTAGGTGTGCAGAACTAGATTAATTTGTAGGTGTGAAAGATCAGGGAGGATAGCAACATAACAGGTAGCAAGATCATGAGAGATCTACTTGGAGTACAGTGTGTACTCGATTATTGAGCATAGAGGAAGGCAAGGTAGATCCTTCCATAAGTAAGATCATTTGAGTTTCAGGTTGTTGCAAGTTCATGGGAGATCTACTTAGAGTGTGTTGTGTACTCAGTTGAGTATGTGTATATACTCGGTGTACTGCAGTAGTGGATACTAACTAGTTGGAGGTGAACACCAACTTTGTGTTTGAGTTGTGTGTTGGGACCGTAAGAGAGAGAGCGAGCTCTTGAAGAGATTTACTATTTATGCTCTAGATGTGTGTGAGCTCTAGAGATGTAAGGAAGAATACTGTGGCATCTTCTTTGTTGTATTTCCTTCTGGAAGAGTATTAATACAATTAGTATTGTCTCTCATATTTTGTGTTGTTTCTGAATTCTAGTTACTTATTGCTTCTAGTTTAATTCCGCATGTTTAGTTGCTTGGTAATTAGTTATGCTTCCTATATCCTAAAAAAGTGGTATCAGAGCATGTTTGTTTTTCTAGATTACCTGACAGTCCTAGGGATCAAGTCAATGGGATGTGTCACCTAGTAGTGCATGGGCTCATAAGGAAGTGTAGTAAAGACATTCATGTAATCTATTAATATCTACTCCACTTATTTTTGTATAGTCTAATTTTGTATGGAATCTTACATGATTTCCATGACTTGTCAAGTGCTTTTTGGACTAATAAACATTAGCAAAAACTTTTCAGTGTGCCCAATCACATGCATACATTGTTTTGCACTAATCAAGTTCATTGTATTCCTAGGAAGAACTTTAGGGATCATGTAAGATTATTTCTCCAAAGTGATGATGACAATGCAGGTCTTGATTTGATAGATTTCATCTCATATCCACATGTATGGATTCCCAAGTAAAAAGTCACACACCTTTAGGGGTGCCACTTCATATAACATCTCATCTTTGAATGACTTGATTGCACATGGAAAAATACAATATTCACTAAAAAAGATATCATAGCCTTGGTTCAACCATCTAAAGAAGTAATTTAATGTCCTCTTTAGGATAAAATTAAATAAATATAATTTTTAGTGAAAACCCTTACAATAGAAAATTAAAATGATGGAAATTACTGATAAACCCTTAGAGGAGTACTGTAATGTCCTTTTAGGGCCAAATTAAATAAATCTAATTTTTATTGCAAACCCTTATAATAGAAAATTAAAATGATGGAAATTACTACTAAGCCCTTAGAAAATACATAATTTTTATATATAATTTCATCCATAAAGTAAACATTGACAAAATAGTAATTTTATTCAATGTATCCCACTCAAACCCTAGGATGCTAAAATAATGAAATTAATAAATTGAAACCCTCACAATCTAATTTTTCTTGCCACAAAGTGATTGTACAATATCATCACTATAAATATGATGAAGATGGGCCATCTCCCTAGAATCCTTTGCCAAACTAGTCGTAGTAGTTTCAAGGTTTGCATAATAGTCTACAACATATATGATAACCTTTATTGGTGCACGACAACCTTTCATATAACTATAAACCCTAATTTATTGATCTACAAATCTTTAAACAATTATAAAAAATGATATCTCCTTATATCCAACTAAAATCTTAATATTACTTGTTTTATCTACATAATTGTGATCCATGGATGTAATCACCTCAATGGGTAAGAGGGTTTTCTTCCTCAAACCTAAATCTGAATGATGAGGGTTTTCATTCTCACAATTCGAATCAACTATAATGGTTTTTTCCCTTATACTAAAAACCAATGAACTAAAAGGCTCGATCAATTTAGAAAATATATTAATCATAAACTTGAATGGTTCAAATGAGAGAACTCTCTATATATAGACTCAATTGTCACTTTTAGGATTACGGTTACACTTATAAGTTTTAATCTTTTATTTTATTTTCACTTTTCTCTTTTCTCACTCTTTTATTTTATTTTTAATAATAATAAATTAATTATTAATTTAACATTTTTTAATAAAATAAAAATTAATTCACTTAGACAACTTAAAAATATTAACTTTATTATTTTTCACTTTATGGGAAAAAGGTGACATGAGAGTCCGCCCTTCCTAAAGATTATTTATTCTCAAGAAATGTTTGAACCATTAAACAAATACCTAGATCTCAAATCATTCTTTCTAATTCCTATCCAAATGTGAACACCCAAAATTGTTTTCCTTGTTGATCTTCAATTCCCTGTAAAACTTTCTCAGTTGTGCCCAATTTTGTATCTGCAACTTCTATATTTTTTGGAAACTTTTCTTCATGGAGAATAATATCTTCATTCTACTTCTTCTGCACTACTCTGATTTGATCTTCATATAAATAACTATTTGTATTAATAGTTAATACTTCTGAAGTCTTGCCTATTTCTTCAATTACCTCTATGCATGTCATTTTAGCCTTACGACATTGGTTGATTGTGATCAAATCAACATGCATTTTAGTTACAATTAGTTTCTTAAAATCCCAATTAACCTTGTTGACTTCCATAATTTTGGCTGCAAAATTAAAGGAAATAATTGACTTTTTCAATTTCTACTATAAATTTTCTAATATCTATTGCAAATTTTTGTGAGGTTGCTTTTGAATAAGTTTTCTTATCTATTTAGCTATCATTTTTGTTGGTATGTATGGCCTTAACTTTCCTTCACTCTGATCAATCACACTTTTTGCTAATTCATGCATTATTGGTGAGACTTCCCACACATCCTTTTTGATATTATATAATAAAACTAATAGGAGTGGCTAATAATTATTATCACTCTCATTTAGAATCAAGGAAATAATTGTTGGCATTGAGGTAACAACACTTTATGCATGATTTCAACTAATAGAAGTTAAGAAATGTTGAAACATTTTAAGAATAATATCATTACAACCAAGATCTTTCATTAAAACATAATATCTAACCTTTTCCACCATTTATAAAATCTTAACCCTCTTAGAAAAATAAGGAGTTTTGATTTCATTCATACCTTGAAAACTTTCCATAGTCAACTAAAATATCTCAGTCATTGTGTCATCATAGTATGGACTTCAAGTGATATTATTTGGGTAATTTAGGTAATGCAAGTGATAACCATAAGCCTTACATATTTGTCTTGATGTCTTAGAAGTTATAGCTTTCCCAAAGAAATAATTTAAGGATTCATAGCAAGATTCATCATACCAAATGGTGCTTATTCTACCATAGACAAGCAATTTTCCACTTCCTCCAACATGTTGAGGAGTGCACCCTTAGATTAAGATGGATGCTCAAGGATTTTCCCTTCTTGGTAAAGTTTCTTCTTCACAACCTTCCTTGTGAGAATCTCATAATCCTTATGAATTGGTTTCAAAAGATGTTCCATATATTTTTCCTTTGATCCACAGGTTGGCAAGATGTATGCTTTAATACCATTGTAATGTCCCATTTATGTCCAAATTAAAAAAATATATTTTTTAGTGAGAACCCTGACATCATAAAATTAAAATGATGGTAATTATTGCTAAAATCTTAGAAAAAAATAATTTTTATAGATAATTTCAAGGATAAAATAAACATTGAAAAAATAGTAATTTTATTCAATGTATTCCACTCAAACCCTAGGATGCTAAAACAATGAAATTCTAAAATTATAACCCTAACAATCTGATTGTTACTATCATAGAGTGGTTGTACAAAAACAATACTATAGTTTTGATGACGATCGGTGATCTTCTTAGGATCCTTCACCAAAACTAGTTGTAACAATCTCAAGGGTTACAAAACAACCTAAAATAAGTATGGCAACCTTTACTAGGGCATGATAGCCTTTCATACAACTGAAAACCCTGATTTGTTGATTTGCAAACCTTCAAACATTTTTGAAAATCTGAATATTACTTATTTTATCTAACATTACATAGTTCATGTATTTATTTATCTATTAAAGTATAGGGCATAAGAATTACCTAATATTTAACATCACCCACATACATCATGTATATCATTAACAACATATATTTATTTTAATATCATGTGGTGGATCTCTATATTCCTAGAACCTATGGAATCCTTCATTCTAGAGTGATACAACAATGAGTGGTTAAAAGTCAATGATTCCAATCATATAACATAAATATACTTAACTTATGATGCATCTATTTGTAAGTTCCACATGCCCTGGTTGAATTGGATGTCCTTAGGCTTTAAAATGGGCTGAAATTTTCATCAAAAGTTTATTTGTTAGTGTTGTAATAACTGGTTAAAAATATCTGGAAATCATAGTTTAAAAACTCATACTTGGGAATTAATCTTAATATGTAAGAGCTACATATCCTTTCCTAGAGCACTTAACAAGTCATAGAAACCACGCAAGTTGTTATACAAAATTAGACTAACAAAAAAAATAATGGAGCAAATAACATATTTCATAGAAGTCTTAACTACACCTATTGGTGTGCCCCTACACTACAAGGGGACACATCCCATCGACTTGATCCCTAGGACACCCTTATCTAATGGATCATTATGTAGGAATCTCAATCATGTTATAGCTCAAAATAAGGATGAGATGTGGTAACTTTGTATTGACTATAGGGCTCTTAACAATATCACTATCAATAGCAAGTATCCACTCCCATGCATTGATGAACTCCTAGACCAGCTCAAGGGAGCAAAGTTATTCATAAAGACTGATTTGAAATCAAGGTATCATCAAATGCCCATTGAGTCATCTAACATTTGGAAGATAATGTTTAAGTCTGAGAAAGGTCTATTTGAATGATTAGTCATGCCCTTCAACTTGATCCATGCACCTATAATGTTTATACAAATGATGAATAATGTATTGTGACTATTCATTGATTATTTTGTTGTCGTTTACTTGGATGACATCCTTATTTTCAACAAGACATGGGAGAAGCACCTACAGTAGGTGCAACAAGTTTTGGACACCTTGTGCAATCATAAGCTATATGTTGATAGGGATTAGTATTCTTTAGCATTAAAAAGTGTAATTTTGACATAAAAAGATCAAAATCATCAAAGAATGGCCAACACCAACAAAAATTATAGAACTTAGAAGCTTCGCAGGGCTAGCCAATTTTTACCATCAGCTTGTGCTTGGATTTTCTCATTTTGCATGTCCCTAAAACCAAGCTACCAAAAGGAGAATGAAAGCCAAGTTTGTGTGGAAAACATCACAATAATGATATTTTAAGGATTTGAAAATAACACTTTTCTTAGCACCACTCCTTGACTTACCTAATTTATAGCTTTTTGAATTAAGCTTGTGCCACAGGAGTATTATGAGGAAACAAATTATTTTAGTGAATTTGAACTATTTGTAGTGGATGAGCCTTGTCCCTAAACCCTTAGGGCCATAGAAGGGCCAAATAATATTAAATCATCATAATCAACTCTCCCTACCCTAATTCATCATGGATACAAGTGCTTCAATTGTCCTCTTTTTTCATGTTTCTTCCTCATAAAGAGCTAGGAAAATAACCATCCTTATTTTGATCTCAGGGGGTGCTTTATCACACAATCACATAACATTACCAGGAATTTGTGTGATGCTTTCCCTCATCTTAAACTCACAATAATTGCATATGACAAAGCTAGACTCTAGAATGTCTTTATAATGCTTCCATGTAGGGTCAACAGACATCATATATGAGCACAACGACTTGAACTGGATGTCATTCTTGAAATAGTATAAAACAAAACAAAAAGAGTTTAAAACCTTAGGTTCTAGAAAAGGTAGAATAAACTAAGAACACAATTTTAAACTCTATAGGCTAGGTAGAATTATTACCTCTTAAAACTGAGTGAATATCCTTCAAAACTGATGGCAATCAGTTGAATCAAGTAGCCTATAAACTGAGATTCAAGAAAATGTGCCTATTTAGTTTTAATATCTATTATCAATAATAAAAGTGAGCCAACCACTAGGTTTTATTCATAGTTCACTATTTTGATTCTCGAAGAAACAAACTCAAATGCAAGCTAAATTTGTTTAAAACCTAGGCACAATGGCAAAAAAGTAGACTAAAATAGTTCTAAAACCCCTACATATTGGTAAATATTTGGGCCCTAGGTTATGGAATTAAAGCAATTGAAGTTATGAACTATGAGATTTAAAGCCCTTGGCACCTTTGATTTAAAACAAGTGGTTGCCTAGTGTCAATCATACATCAACTAGTAGCACAAATCACAAAATTAGAGCAAAAATAATAAAAAATTGTGATTGATGTTTTGAAATCGATATACCCAAGTAACCGGTAATTATTGATGGTTTTTGGTGAGAAATTATGAGCCATTACTTTCCAAAAAGAAGAATAGTTACCTGATACTTAAATCATGTTATGGTAGTGGGGTACTTGGCTAGTGAAAATCTTGAGGATAATTATTGATATCCATTTGTTTTAAATCACAAATAAAAATAATATAAGTTGGATCCACCCCTAAGATCAATCCTAGAGTTTTATGAGAAGAAATCTAATTAGGCTTACTTCATGTATTTGTTCAGGCACAAGGAATGAGAATAGCCTAGTATCACATGTGTACATCATATCATATTTATCTATATTAACCATATATGAATATTCAAATATCACATAGAGTCTTGAGCTACCCAAAACCTATGGAATCCTACAAAAACAAATTCTAGAATAAAAATGGCAATACAACTTTAACATGGTTAGTACATAATAAATTTTAACCTATGATGCATCCATACATCCATGAATAGATTAGTTCTCCATGGCCTCTTTATGTTGGATACCCTCAGATTGGGTAGTAAAATTAACTAAAAAAATCACCAAAAATTAACATCTCTGAGTTATAGAGGATGGCTAAAACTATAGCTGGGTTCTCCATGGAACATTTGTCTTGGACGTCCTTAGATTTTTTAGTTAAATGGGCTAAATATTTCACTAAAATTTGATGTTTTTGAGTTACAAGGCTAGCTTAAACCACATAGTTAAAAATAATGAAAGTTGATTCTACTCATATTTAGATTGATAGTAAATGTTGAAGAGTCAATTGCAGTCATTTGCAACAAGGTTGAACTACCTCTTTATTCTTGCATAGTTATTTGGGGATATAAAAATGATGAAAGTGATAAAAGAATGCATCAAATATCTAAGTGGGATGAAACTCTGCCATGTCAAAATCTACCCAGTATTTTAAATGATGGTGAGTGTCAGTACTTGATTTTTTATTCATATTGGGACTTTCAAACTTTTCAAGGTTCTTATTTTTCTTATACCAGAGATCTCCAATAAAATTTTGAGATGGTGAGTGTCAGTATATATATATTTAAATGATGGTGAGTTTCAATACTTGATTTTTTGTTTATGGGCTTTCAAATCTTTTCAATATTCTTATTATTTATATCTCAGATATCTCTATTACCATTTTAAGGCTAAGTTACATGGAATAAAAAAGTGTTTAGTTTCTACCATAAAAGACTGATAAACATGTTTAACCTTGCCAAGGTATTTAAATTATAGTCATTGTTAGCACTCAATCTTAGATCTTTGTTGGGATATTCAGACCTTTTCAAGGTTACAATCATTCTTATAATCCTAAATGTGGGTTTATGTGGAAGATTGCTCACCAAATCAGCCACTATTTTTCATTGGTTGGTCAAGTAGACTAAAATAAAGAACTACAATAACATTTTGAGGCCAAATAACATATATTTTATCAAAATTTGTTATCTTGTACCTTAATAACTGATCAAGGCAATTGTTAAAAATAAACAAAGGCAATGCCAAATTATTCTATTTTCTTTAATGTGGGGATCATTATTTGCATTCTTTATTTATATGTGCAAGTTTATCATACAAGACTCGAAAATAAGGTGAGGGATACAAATGTATTGATTTGATTTTCATCCATTTATATGTCTTTCTTTGTTGTAATTTTTTTCTCTTCTTTGTGGCTCTCATCTTTACATAATCATCGTACATCATTCATTACTCATTACTGAAGGAGGAGTAGTGAGTAAAGGGAATTTACATTTTTCCATAATTTTTTAGTCGTGAAGTTTCATTTGTGTTTTGTTTCACATTTAAATCAGTATATGATCATCATGCGACATTAATACATCTGCTACTAAAGGAAAGGGCATATAAAGGCAATGCTCTGATTTTAATCTAATTTTTTTACTTTGTGATGTTATTTCTTTAGTTATTTTCCCTTATGTATATGATTATCATACCAAATCATTGGTTCAGAAAGCACCAGTCATTGATTGTAATATCAACTCAAACTAGGGACTCTTTGAGGGGCTTGGATATTGCACTCTCTAAAGAATGTCATGATGTTACAGCCCTATGGTAAACTCAATAAAATTCATATATCATTTATACAATCGAGATTAGAACATTAATTTTAGGTCATTTACAAAAAAATTGTACCTAGAAGAAAAGGAATGCAACTATCAATCGGCACCCATAAAATCCCTCCAACACAAATCCATTAGCTAGTAGCTCTGTTCTAGGTTAAATGATTACTCAAAATTTTCAAAAATATTTATTACAACATCCCTTAAGCATTTAGGTATAAAACATTTTGTCCATCGTTCCTTAGCATGCAACTTAGAGCAACCATTTACTTGCTATAAACCATGCCACTACATTTTTGCAAGAAATCAATGAAGTTGGAAGGGAAATCTCCTCCAATATATTTATCATGTGTATTTATTATCAACGTAAAGTTATCACAAACAGAGGCACTATTTCCACCTTAGGGCGTATTAGTTATTTCCATTTACATGTGAAAATGCTCAGATATAAAAAGTTCAGCCATCCAATTATTTCCACCATAGGATGCATTGGTATGATGGACTTCAACAAATATCTTGGAATATAAAGATCCCTCATTAGCTACATTATCTTGGAAACAAATTTCTACTACCGTGCCTGTGCTTTTACTTCCTGTTCTCAAAAGCAAATATGTTATTATGTAAGAGTTCACCATATACAAAAATTTGAGTTATATGATTAATTCCTTTATGTGCAGGCACATGTAATTATATTATTACTATCTTTATTTGGGATTGGTACTTCTATTATAATGATTATCACACAATAACCTTAGTTTGAATTTTTGGTTTCAGAAACAAATGTTGGATGGTGTTGAAGATTAATTAGAACATCTTTATACATCTTTTGAGAATTAAAAATCACTAAAAGAGTAATCACCATCAGGGTTAGTTGGCATGTTTAAGCTAGCTACTAATATTGTTGCACATGTGGTGTAAGTATACACTCTTTCATATTATACTTTATCACTACTACAAGGGGTGGATATTTTGATATAAAAGTTAGAGACCAAAGTATACTTTCATCTAACATACCTTTCATTTGTTTATTTTTCAAATTTTTAATACTTTTCTAAGAAATAGTGCATTGGAGGAGGAAATAATTTCCCTATTTTTTTCAATGCAGTGACCCCTCGATAATGAACATGGGGAAGCTACTTTGATGGCAGTATTCAAAAATAATATGGGGTAGCTAAAAATATTCAAATTTTTTAGTCTATCAAGTAGTAATCTGAGCAGGATGATTCCACTAGAAATTGATCATCTGTCATGGTTGGAAAAACTAATTATTGGCTATAATAGCTTTGATGGTGACATTTCTCTAGAGACAAGGAACTTGACTACTCTACAATACTTAGATTTGACCTATGCTAATTGATTTCTCAATCCCCATATAATTAGGTTATCTTCAACAACTCAAATACTCTATTTCTTTACAAGACTAGGTTCAGAGGAAAAATCCTAGTGGAATTTGGGAATATGATTTCCATAGTGTGTTTAGATTTTTCTGATAACATTATCTTAGTTGTAGTTCCAATTAAAATTGGCAAGCTAAAAGACTTACAACTGCTGAGTGTTATGTACAATAATTTAACTAGTGTAGTACCTATAAGTATTGAGAACCTACCTAATCTAAAGATGATGGAAATATGGAACAATTCTTTAAGTGACAATTTGCCTTAGCATCTGGGAAAAAATTTAGTTTTGTAGTGGTTGGATGTATCATCTAATTTCTTGAGTTGTCCAATATCTTGTGGGCTCTGTAGAGGAGGCAACATCATAAAGCTTATCATTTTCAACACTGGTTTTAGAGGCCCCATTCCAGAAGGGTTGGCCAGGTGCCCATCTCTGTGGAGGGTCAAAATGCAAAATAATAAGCTAATTGGCCTGATACCTATTGGGTTTGGAATGATTCCAATTCTTAACAAGTTTGAATTAGACCACAACAAGCTTAGTCTTGAAGTATCACATAATCTTCCCCTCTCCAAGGATTTATTTCCTCTATCCATCTTATAATAATCTCCAAAGGGTCCTCCCTTCAGACATATGGAAAATGCCAGCTTACATAGATTTAATGCTTTTCACAATAATTTGGGAAGGTAGGGCTTGTATTTGGGAGATCTAGGTTAAGGTTGAATTAGGTGACGATTTTGGGACTTGGAAGGTAATTGGATTTTGTGGAAACTATATTTTTAGATATTTTGGTTTTGAGATTAGTATGAATTAGATCAGACATGCCTTCCTATACTGATTTGGATAGGAAAATAAAGAATCTATTAGAATGTAAACCTGTGATTGGTGGGGGCCATTATAGAAAGAATAATCTTTTCTTCCACATTTTCAAGGGTAGTGGCCAAGACATGGTGTTCACTATCTATGGAGGACACTAGCGAAAGATGTGAAGAATCATGAGATTTCCATTCTTTACTCAGAAAGTTGTTCAATGGTATAGGCAAGGATGGAAATAGGAGATCCACAGAGTCGTCGAAGGTGTTTAGGTGAATGAAATGGAATTGGAGAGGGCTATCGTTATAATAAAATGACTTTTTTTCATGCTTTATAGTGTTTTTTACTAGATGATGTTTGATCACAGGTTCAATTCTTAGGAAGATCTATTTTTCATTCAAGCGGCTAATCTCAAATGAAGAGAAATCATCTGGCATAGAGTTTTGAGTACAATTATGGGGATTTCATTCCCATTTTGGGGCCCTTCCTCACAAGGTATCTTAATAAGTATAGGGACTTGCAAATTAAGAGACTTGTATTTTCCAACAACTTCATCCAAGAACACAAGTAACTCCCTTTGTTTTTCACATTTATTTTTTAAAACCTGCATTTTGGATAAAATTATGTGAAAGAGTTTTTGGATTTAAAAAAAAAGATGCTTCCAATCATATTCTATGATCCATCATCAAGAATACATATATTATGATGATAAATCATGGAATATGATCAGGGGCTATGAACAAAAGCCTTGAGTTGTGAAGCATTTATTTTAGTTATATCACAGTTCAAACTATTATCGTAGGCTAATTTTTCATTTTCTCACTAATGAATAGAAGAAGATTTTAGGAAATAGGGTTTTGGATTAAAATGTATGAATAAGTTTTCAATGCATCAGATCATATTATGTGATCCATTATCAAGAATACATATATTCTTTCTAATGATGAATCATAGAATCTGATCGAAACATTTTTTTATCAAAAAAGTCTTCATCACATCATTAGAGGATTTTTCAACAACGATGTTTTATGCAAATCCAAAAATAATGGAAGCCAGTGACATCAAAATTCCTTGAGAGATTTTATCAAATATTTTGTATGTTATTTTTATGCCTTCACATTTTCTTAGATGTCTATGAAGGCAGTCACAAATTCAACTTCTAAAAAAATGCATTTCCATTATTTTTTAATGTATCTCCGTAACCATTTTTGTACATACTAGATGGAATCTAGAAAATAAGGTGGAATTTTACATTATTCTCGCCAAGTAATTTTACTTAGACATCTACAGAGGCTCTTTCAAAAAGCCCATTTTGTGCATATCTAACAGTAATTTCAGTCCATGAGATCACATTTGCATCATGTATTTTTTCAAATAATTCCTACTCGTGTCTTTTTTAGTCTTCCACATTTCTCGTACATGTCTTTAAGGATTGTCACAACTTTGGAGCTAAATCTGGTGATAGGAAACCACATTTTTGGTTAAAATGTATCCATATAAAGATATGTTAGCATTCCTATTCTTTTACAATATCACTCCAACCATGTGAAACATTCTAGTCTTTTTATCACATACCACATTTGCATTATGCATTTTTTCAAACAATTTCCATGCCTTTTGTGGTCTTCCACATTTTGCATACATGTCTTTAAGCATTGTCACATATTTTTAGCCAAATTTGACAATATATAAATTCTATTATGAGTGAATACTATGCAATTGATTCCCCCACACCAAAAACAAAATTCAAATTTTCATTTAGACACACAAATGGATTTTAGTTTCATTCTTCTTCATTTCCAAGCTAAGGCATCCTTTGCTAACAAAGCAAAATATCATCTCCTTACTAATAAATTTCCTTTTTAAACTAGAGATAGTTCAAGTTTAGAGGCTTAATTAATTGACTTCTATGATGTATCAATAATAACCTATTAATTTCTGATCATTACACTGGATCTACAATATGTTGTTTTTTAAGAGGAAATTTTGATATAGAAAAGTCTACTTACCTTTTGAAAATTCCATTATTTGTGAGGAATATTTTATGTTAAGAGGTATTATTATAGATATGGAAATAATAAACAAACTTTATTTGAATTTTTCAAACTAATGGTTGATACTTAGATCAAGCTTGTTATCACTTTGCAAACACAAGGTGGGTACCTTTGCTGATGGTATACTTCCCTGGAAAGATGCTCACTTGCATAGTACAAAGGAAATTACCTTTTCTTTTTTTTTTTTTTGTTTGTTTGTTATTGTATAATGAGATTTTATAGCTTCATTTATTGGAATTGATTGAGAAGTATTAGATTGAGATATGTAATCACTACTACAGGGAAAAAGGTTTTGAGACATAAATTAGAAATGAAATTATAATTTCCTTTCTAATTTTTCTTCTCTTGATTTTTTATTTTTAATAAAAAGTTGACTTTTCAGGTGGCAAGGGAAATGGTTTTCCTAATTATTTTTCAAGTGGCTATTGTATTCACAGAGGACACTGAAAGGGATTTAATAATTATCAGAGGCTTTACTTCATCCTCTGTAGATCAAATAAGATCTACTAATGACAATGCAGGATTGGAATAGGTAGGGAGTGGGGAGAATATAGTAATCAACAATGACAAACTTGATTTCAAAATTTCCAAAGTTAAAGATGTTTCCACCCTTGTTATCATCAAGGGAAGCAAATTTATTGCCATAGAAATAATAGAAAAGTCTACTTACCTTTTGAAATCTCCATTATCTATGACAAATATTTTAGGTTAAGAGGTACTATTATAGTGATGAAAAAAATAAACAAACTCTATTTGAATTTTTCAAACTAATGGTTGATACTTAGATCAAGCTTGTTATCACTTTGAAAACACAAGGTGGGTACCTTTGCTAATGGTATACTTTGCTGGAAATATGCTCACCTGCATGGTACAAAGGAAATTACCTTTTATTTTTTTTGTTTGGTTTGTTTGTTTGTTATTGTACAATGAGATTTTATAGCTTTATTTATTGGAATTGATTGAGAAGTATTAGATTGATATATGTAATCACTACTACAGGGAAAAAGGTTTTGAGACATAAATTAGAGATGAAATTATAATTTCCTTTCTAATTTTTCTTCTCTTGATTTTTTATTTTTTAATAAAATGTTGACTTTTCAGGTGGCAAGGGAAATGGCTTTGCTAATTATTTTTCAAGTGGCTATTGTATTCACAGGGGACATTGAAAGGGTTTCAATAATTATCAAAGGCTTTACTTCATCCTCTATAGATGAAATAAGATATACTAATGACAATGGAGGATTGGAATAGGTAGGGAGTGGGGAGAATATAGTAATAAACAATGACAAACTTGATTTCAAAATTTCCAAAGTTAAAGATGTTACCACCCTTCTTATCATCAAGGGAAGCAAATTTGTTGCCATAGAAATAACAAAAAAGTCTACATACCTTTTGAAAATTCCATTATCTGTGAGAAATATTTTAGATTAAGAGGTATTATTATAGTGATGGAAAAAATAAACAAACTCTATTTGAATTTTACAAACTAATGGTTGATACTTAGATCAAGCTTGTTATCACTTTGAAAACACAAGGTGGGTACCTTTGCTGATGGTGTACTTCCCTAGAAAGATGCTCACCCGCATGCTACAAAGGAAATTACCTTTTGTTTTTTTTGTTTGGTTTGTTTGTTTGTTATTTTACAATGAGATTTTATATCTTTATCTATTGGAATTGATTGAGAAGTATTAGATTGAGATATGTAATCACTACTACATGGAAAAAGGTTTTGAGACATAAATTAGAGATGAAATTATAATTTCCTTTCTAAATTTTCTTCTCTTGATTTTTTATTTTCTAATAAAATGTTGAATTTTCGGGTGGCAAGGGAAATGGTTTTCCTAATTATTTTTCAAGCGGCTATTGTATTCACAGGGGACACTGAAAGGGTTTCAATCATTATCAGAGGCTTTACTTCATCCTCTGTAGATGAAATAAGATCTACTAATGACAATGGAGGATTGGAATATAGTAATAAACAATGACAAACTTGATTTCAAAATTTCCAAAGTTAAAGATGTTGCCACCCTTGTTATCATCAAGGGAAGCAAATTTGTTGCCATAGAAATAATAGAAAAGTCTACTTACCTTTTGAAAATTCCATTATCTGTGAGAAATATTTTAGGTTAAGAGGTATTATTATAGTGATGGAAAAAATAAACAAACTCTATTTGAATTTTACAAACTAATAGTTGATACTTAGATCAAGCTTGTTATCACTTTGCAAACACAAGGTGGGTAACTATGTTGATGGTATACTTTGATGGAAAGATGCTCACCCGCATGGTACAAATGAAATTACCTTTTATTTTTTGGGTTTGGTTTGTTTATTTGTTATTTTAAAATGAGATTTTATAGCTTTATCTAATAGAATTGATTGAGAAGTATTAGATTGAGATATGTAATCACTACTATAGCGAAAAAGGTTTTGAGACATAAATTAGAGATGAAATTATAATTTCCTTTCTAATTTTTCTTCTCTTGATTTTTTTATTTTTTAATAAAATGTTGACTTTTTGGGTGGCAAGGGAAATGGTTTTCCTAATTATTTTTCAAGCAGCTATTGTATTCACAGGGGACACTGAAAGGGTTTCAATAATTATCAGAGGCTTTACTTCATCCTCTGTAGATGAAATAAGATCTACTAATGACAATCGAGGATTGGAATAGGTAGGGAGTGGGGAGAATATTGTAATAAATAATTAAAAACTTGATTTCAAAATTTCCAAAGTTAAAGATGTTGCCACCCTTGTTATCATCAAGGGAAGCAAATTTGTTGCCATAGAAATAATAGAAAAGTCTACTTACCTTTTGAAAATTCCATTATCTGTGAGAAATATTTTAGGTTAAGAGGTATTATTATAGTGATGGAAAAAATAAACAAACTCTATTTGAATTTTACAAACTAATGGTTGATACTTAGATTAAGCTTGTTATCACTTTCCAAACACAAGGTGGGTAACTATGATGATGGTATACTTTGATGGAAAGATGCTCACCCGCATGGTACAAAGGAAATTACCTTTTGTTTTTTTGGTTTGGTTTTTTTATTTGTTATTTTAAAATGAGATTTTATAGCTTTATCTATTAGGATTGATTCAGAAGTATTAGATTGAGATATGTAATCACTACTACAAGGAAAAAGGTTTTGAGACATAAATTAGAGATGAAATTATAATTTCCTTTCTAATTTTTCTTCTCTTGACTTTTTATTTTTTAATAAAATGTTGACTTTTTGGGTGGCAAGGGAAATGGTTTTCCTAATTATTTTTCAAGCAGCTATTGTATTCACAAGGGACATTGAAAGGGTTTCAATAATTATCAGAGGCTTTACTTCATCCTCTATAGATGAAATAAGATCTACTAATGACAATGGAGGATTGGAATAGGTAGGGAGTGGGGAGAATATAGTAATAAATAATGACAAACTTGATTTCAAAATTTCCAAAGTTAAATATGTTGCCACCCTTGTTATCATCAAGGGAAGCAAATTTGTTGCCATAGAAATAATAGAAAAGTCTACTTACCTTTTGAAAATTCCATTATCTGTGAGAAATATTTTAGGTTAAGATAAGTATTATTATAGTGATGGAAAAAATAAACAAACTCTATTTGAATTTTGAAAACTAATAGTTGATACTTAGATCAAGCTTGTTATCACTTTGCAAACACAAGGTGGGTACCTTTGCTGATGGTATACTTCCCTGGAAAGATGCTCACCCGCATGGTACAAAGGAAATTACCTTTTGTTTTATTGTTTGGTTTGTTTGTTTATTATTTTATAATGAGATTTTATAGATTTATCTATTGGAATTGATTGAGAAGTATTAGATTGAGATATGTAATCACTACTACAGGGGAAAAGGTTTTGAGACATAAATTAGAGATGAAATTATAATTTCCTTTCTAATTTTTCTTCTCTCAATTTTTTATTTTTTAATAAAATGTTGACTTTTTGTGTGGCAAGGGAAATGGTTTTCTTAATTATTTTTCAAGTGGCTATTGTATTCACAGGGGACATTAAAAGGGTTTCAATAATTATCAGAGGCTTACTTCATCCTCTGTAGATGAAATAAGATCTACTAATGAAAATGGAGGATTGGAATAGGTAGGGAGTGGGGAGAATATAGTAATAAACAATGACAAACTTGATTTCAAAATTTCCAAAGTTAAAGTTGTTTCCACCCTTGTTATCATCAAGGGAAGCAAATTTTTTGCCATAGAAATAATAGAAAACTCTACTTACATTTTGAAATTTCCATTATCTATGAGAAATATTTTAGGTTAAGAGGTATTATTATAGTGATGGAAAAAATAAACAAACTCTATTTGCATTTTTCAAACTAATGGTTGATACTTAGATCAAGCTTGTTATCACTTTGCAAACACAAGGTGGGTACCTTTGCTGATGGTATACTTTGATGGAAAGATGCTCACCCGCATGGTACAAAGGAAATTACCTTTTGTTTTTCTTGTGTGGTTTGTTTGTTTATTATTGTACAATGAGATTTTATAGCTTTATGTATTGGAATTGATTAATAAGTATTAGATTGAGATATGTAATCACTACTACAGGGAAAAGGGTTTTGAGACATAAATTAGAGATGAAATTATAATTTCCTTTCTAATTTTTCTTCTCTCAATTTTTTATTTTTTAATAAAATGTTGGCTTTTCAGGTGGCAAGGGCAATGGTTTTCCTAATTATTTTTCAAGTGGCTATTGTATTCATAGGGGACTCTGAAAGGGTTTCAATAATTATCAGAGGCTTTACTTCATCCTCTGTAGATGAAATAAGATCTACTAATGACAATGGAGGATTGGAATAGGTAGGGAGTGGGGAGAATATAGTAATAAACAATGACAAACTTGATTTCAAAATTTCCAAAGTTAAAGATGTTGCCACCCTTGTTATCATCAAGGGAAGAAAATTTATTGCCATAAAAATAACAGAAAAGTCTACTTACCTTTTGAAATTTCCATTATCTATGACAAATTTTTTAGGTTAAGAGGTATTATTATAGTGATGGAAAAAATAAACAAACTCTATTTTAATTTTTCAAACTAATGGTTGATACTTAGATCAAGCTTGTTATCACTTTGCAAATACAAGGTGGGTACCTTTGCTGATTTTATAGTTTAGAGAAGTATTAGATTGAGATATGTAATCACTACTACAAGGAAAAAGGTTTTGAGACATAAATTAGAGATGAAATTATAATTTCCTTTCTAATTTTTCTTCTCTTGACTTTTTATTTTTTAATAAAATGTTGACTTTTTGGGTGGCAAGGGAAATGGTTTTCCTAATTATTTTTCAAGCAGCTATTGTATTCACAAGGGACATTGAAAGGGTTTCAATAATTATCAGAGGCTTTACTTCATCCTCTATAGATGAAATAAGATCTACTAATGACAATGGAGGATTGGAATAGGTAGGGAGTGGGGAGAATATAGTAATAAATAATGACAAACTTGATTTCAAAATTTCCAAAGTTAAATATGTTGCCACCCTTGTTATCATCAAGGGAAGCAAATTTGTTGCCATAGAAATAATAGAAAAGTCTACTTACCTTTTGAAAATTCCATTATCTGTGAGAAATATTTTAGGTTAAGATAAGTATTATTATAGTGATGGAAAAAATAAACAAACTCTATTTGAATTTTGAAAACTAATAGTTGATACTTAGATCAAGCTTGTTATCACTTTGCAAACACAAGGTGGGTACCTTTGCTGATGGTATACTTCCCTGGAAAGATGCTCACCCGCATGGTACAAAGGAAATTACCTTTTGTTTTATTGTTTGGTTTGTTTGTTTATTATTTTATAATGAGATTTTATAGATTTATCTATTGGAATTGATTGAGAAGTATTAGATTGAGATATGTAATCACTACTACAGGGGAAAAGGTTTTGAGACATAAATTAGAGATGAAATTATAATTTCCTTTCTAATTTTTCTTCTCTCAATTTTTTATTTTTTAATAAAATGTTGACTTTTTGTGTGGCAAGGGAAATGGTTTTCTTAATTATTTTTCAAGTGGCTATTGTATTCACAGGGGACATTAAAAGGGTTTCAATAATTATCAGAGGCTTACTTCATCCTCTGTAGATGAAATAAGATCTACTAATGAAAATGGAGGATTGGAATAGGTAGGGAGTGGGGAGAATATAGTAATAAACAATGACAAACTTGATTTCAAAATTTCCAAAGTTAAAGTTGTTTCCACCCTTGTTATCATCAAGGGAAGCAAATTTTTTGCCATAGAAATAATAGAAAACTCTACTTACATTTTGAAATTTCCATTATCTATGAGAAATATTTTAGGTTAAGAGGTATTATTATAGTGATGGAAAAAATAAACAAACTCTATTTGCATTTTTCAAACTAATGGTTGATACTTAGATCAAGCTTGTTATCACTTTGCAAACACAAGGTGGGTACCTTTGCTGATGGTATACTTTGATGGAAAGATGCTCACCCGCATGGTACAAAGGAAATTACCTTTTGTTTTTCTTGTGTGGTTTGTTTGTTTATTATTGTACAATGAGATTTTATAGCTTTATGTATTGGAATTGATTAATAAGTATTAGATTGAGATATGTAATCACTACTACAGGGAAAAGGGTTTTGAGACATAAATTAGAGATGAAATTATAATTTCCTTTCTAATTTTTCTTCTCTCAATTTTTTATTTTTTAATAAAATGTTGGCTTTTCAGGTGGCAAGGGCAATGGTTTTCCTAATTATTTTTCAAGTGGCTATTGTATTCATAGGGGACTCTGAAAGGGTTTCAATAATTATCAGAGGCTTTACTTCATCCTCTGTAGATGAAATAAGATCTACTAATGACAATGGAGGATTGGAATAGGTAGGGAGTGGGGAGAATATAGTAATAAACAATGACAAACTTGATTTCAAAATTTCCAAAGTTAAAGATGTTGCCACCCTTGTTATCATCAAGGGAAGAAAATTTATTGCCATAAAAATAACAGAAAAGTCTACTTACCTTTTGAAATTTCCATTATCTATGACAAATTTTTTAGGTTAAGAGGTATTATTATAGTGATGGAAAAAATAAACAAACTCTATTTTAATTTTTCAAACTAATGGTTGATACTTAGATCAAGCTTGTTATCACTTTGCAAATACAAGGTGGGTACCTTTGCTGATTTTATAGTTTAGAGAAGTATTAGATTGAGATATGTAATCACTACTACAAGGAAAAAGGTTTTGAGACATAAATTAGAGATGAAATTATAATTTCCTTTCTAATTTTTCTTCTCTTGACTTTTTATTTTTTAATAAAATGTTGACTTTTTGGGTGGCAAGGGAAATGGTTTTCCTAATTATTTTTCAAGCAGCTATTGTATTCACAAGGGACATTGAAAGGGTTTCAATAATTATCAGAGGCTTTACTTCATCCTCTATAGATGAAATAAGATCTACTAATGACAATGGAGGATTGGAATAGGTAGGGAGTGGGGAGAATATAGTAATAAATAATGACAAACTTGATTTCAAAATTTCCAAAGTTAAATATGTTGCCACCCTTGTTATCATCAAGGGAAGCAAATTTGTTGCCATAGAAATAATAGAAAAGTCTACTTACCTTTTGAAAATTCCATTATCTGTGAGAAATATTTTAGGTTAAGATAAGTATTATTATAGTGATGGAAAAAATAAACAAACTCTATTTGAATTTTGAAAACTAATAGTTGATACTTAGATCAAGCTTGTTATCACTTTGCAAACACAAGGTGGGTACCTTTGCTGATGGTATACTTCCCTGGAAAGATGCTCACCCGCATGGTACAAAGGAAATTACCTTTTGTTTTATTGTTTGGTTTGTTTGTTTATTATTTTATAATGAGATTTTATAGATTTATCTATTGGAATTGATTGAGAAGTATTAGATTGAGATATGTAATCACTACTACAGGGGAAAAGGTTTTGAGACATAAATTAGAGATGAAATTATAATTTCCTTTCTAATTTTTCTTCTCTCAATTTTTTATTTTTTAATAAAATGTTGACTTTTTGTGTGGCAAGGGAAATGGTTTTCTTAATTATTTTTCAAGTGGCTATTGTATTCACAGGGGACATTAAAAGGGTTTCAATAATTATCAGAGGCTTACTTCATCCTCTGTAGATGAAATAAGATCTACTAATGAAAATGGAGGATTGGAATAGGTAGGGAGTGGGGAGAATATAGTAATAAACAATGACAAACTTGATTTCAAAATTTCCAAAGTTAAAGTTGTTTCCACCCTTGTTATCATCAAGGGAAGCAAATTTTTTGCCATAGAAATAATAGAAAACTCTACTTACATTTTGAAATTTCCATTATCTATGAGAAATATTTTAGGTTAAGAGGTATTATTATAGTGATGGAAAAAATAAACAAACTCTATTTGCATTTTTCAAACTAATGGTTGATACTTAGATCAAGCTTGTTATCACTTTGCAAACACAAGGTGGGTACCTTTGCTGATGGTATACTTTGATGGAAAGATGCTCACCCGCATGGTACAAAGGAAATTACCTTTTGTTTTTCTTGTGTGGTTTGTTTGTTTATTATTGTACAATGAGATTTTATAGCTTTATGTATTGGAATTGATTAATAAGTATTAGATTGAGATATGTAATCACTACTACAGGGAAAAGGGTTTTGAGACATAAATTAGAGATGAAATTATAATTTCCTTTCTAATTTTTCTTCTCTCAATTTTTTATTTTTTAATAAAATGTTGGCTTTTCAGGTGGCAAGGGCAATGGTTTTCCTAATTATTTTTCAAGTGGCTATTGTATTCATAGGGGACTCTGAAAGGGTTTCAATAATTATCAGAGGCTTTACTTCATCCTCTGTAGATGAAATAAGATCTACTAATGACAATGGAGGATTGGAATAGGTAGGGAGTGGGGAGAATATAGTAATAAACAATGACAAACTTGATTTCAAAATTTCCAAAGTTAAAGATGTTGCCACCCTTGTTATCATCAAGGGAAGAAAATTTATTGCCATAAAAATAACAGAAAAGTCTACTTACCTTTTGAAATTTCCATTATCTATGACAAATTTTTTAGGTTAAGAGGTATTATTATAGTGATGGAAAAAATAAACAAACTCTATTTTAATTTTTCAAACTAATGGTTGATACTTAGATCAAGCTTGTTATCACTTTGCAAATACAAGGTGGGTACCTTTGCTGATTTTATAGTTTAGAGAAGTATTAGATTGAGATATGTAATCACCACTATAGGGAAAAAGGTTTTGAGACATAAATTAGAGATGAAATTATAATTTCCTTTCTAATTTTTCTTCTCTTGATTTTTTATTTTTTAATAAAATGTTGACGTTTTGGGTGGCAAGGGAAATGGTTTTCCTAATTATTTTTCAATCAGCTATTGTGTTCACTGGGGACACTAAAAGGATTTCAATAATTATCAGAGGCTTTACTTCATCCTCTGTAGATGAAATAAGATCTACTAATGACAATGGAGGATTGGAATAGGTAGGGAGTGGGGATAATATATTAATAAATAATGACAAACTTGATTTCATAATTTCCAAAGTTACATATGTTGCCACCCTTGTTATCATCAAGGGAAGCAAATTTGTTGCCATAGAAATAACAGAAAAAAAACAAGGATAATGCCCCTGGGATTCGATTCCCCATTTCTTGTGTTTGGGATTGTTTCACTAAAATTATTCTAAATTGAGATGGAGCATGACATATCATAGCTCTAGCTTTAGGTTAATATCTTCCTTTTGGTTTTCTACTAAAAAAAAAATTGCTTAGGTTTTTGATTATTTTTTGCATGTTGATTATTTCATCAGGGTATTATGTTTTTATTTTATCTGGTGTAATTTTTTGGTGGTTTTAAATTGCATGAAAATATATCAAGGTTTACTTGAGGGGTTTAAATATGGATATATTAGATTTATGTATCACTAGGATTTAGGAGGAAAGACTGAAGATGAAACACAAAATGGCAAAGTTGTGTTATGTGACTATTGAAAAAGATTTGTATAGGGAAAATAATAGTTTGAGGGCTAGAAAATCTTTACTCAAATGAATCATGAAGAAGAGGATGAAGGGCATGGATAGAGATGGAAATATCCAAAAAAATTGCATTATTACACCCCCAAGTCTCTACTGCAAGATTTGCCTCCAAGTCTTTAATGAAAGATTTACCACATGCTATGGAGGATGATGATATAGGGTTTAAGAAACTACAAAGTATTATTGAAAAGGAAAATAATTGAAAAACTTGGTGACTTAAAAAGATAATTTAATTCGACAGAAATGATGCCTTTACTATGGGAGTTAAAACCCTTGATGTTATGGTTTGAACCCATGCAAAAGTTACCATTGGTAGAAATATCCATGGCCAAACCTTTTAACTTCTCATCCAATGCATGTGCATTAGAATTATTATCAGAATGAAATACCTACAAGTAGAGTGAGATGTATACAATGTGTTTACCACCAAAACCACTATATGTTAAGTGTAATAGTATTTAAAAAATCCATGTTGAATGTGGTGAGTGATTCTAGATAAAACTATGTGAATTCATTTGGATCTCATACAATTGTATCTAGAAGTACTCACTACACATTATATGTTGTCAGATTTCATTGATAGGAAGTCTAAGGAAAATACCCAAACTATAAATTAATATAGCTTGTAATTTTATCATCGCTAGAAATGGTTGGTTGAGGTTTCAATCTCCCAATCTACCTTACATTATCATAATCAGTTGCATCCATTAAACTAAAAAAAATGTTCAAGGATAGGGTATGAATGGCCATCAATGCTTAATGTAAAGTGAATCTTTGTTTCATGTTGTAGTTGGATGTTCTTTGATAGACACTAAATATGAAATCACATAAAGTGCACATGAACTATTTGACAAAAAGCCTCATAAATATGTCTCATGGAATGTTGTGACTATAGGATATGCATAAAATAGTTTTCTTTAGGAGGCTTTGAGGATCATCTATTTTATTTCAGTTGTTTCATTTTTAGAAAGTTCAAACATAATCTCCTACAAGTGAACATGGTTATGTAGATCCTAGTCATATTATGGCTGTCATGGGTCCTTCGAGGTCATGAAAATCCACTCTTATTGATGCCTTGGTAGGCAAATAAGATTGAGTATATATAGAAAAAATGAATACCCACAAATGTAATTTGTGTTTTTTGTCTTTTATCAATGCTAAAATTGATAGAAAATTACTATTGTGAACATTATATGGTTTGGTAGTATTTATAAAGTGGTAAATATTATTGTGTGTAAGTTAGGTTGTTTATAACAACCTACATAAATAGGTTAAATGTAGTATGAGTTGTTAGAACAACCCCTGTATTGTTAGTGAGTTGATTCCTAGATTATAGGAACTTCCCCTATGTATTTGTAAGTTATCTTTCTAATAGTAATATGAAGGAAACTATTATTTTGTCTTCATTCACTCTCTGAGTATTTTATCTGAGTATTTTTGTGTTCAAATATAAACCAAATTTATTAAAGATTGAGTAGATTCTTGTTGTTACAATATTTATTGCGGGTAGTGGGGGAGAAAGGGGAGAGGGGGAAGTGGGGGGTTGGCAAAGAATGATATGTAAACTAGGAAAGTTCTAGTCAATGGGAAAAAGGGAAAACATGTATATGGATCAGCAGTAAGTATGATTTATACATTGAAAATATAATATTTATGAATGCTTTATATTTTGGATATTCTCCCTTACAAATTTTATATTTATTTTTCAATACATCTCCTTATTTCACTGAGTTCTTCATATACATTCACTGTTAGTTTTGCAAGCATGATTTTTTTAAAGGATACATATCTATCTTTTAAGATGATTGTATGTTGGTCTAAAGGACTTTACATGTAGTGTCTATTTGTTTTTGTGATTGTTTCTACGATGTTTAAAAAATTGAGGTATTGGGTTGTGTTTACAAATATCTATGTAATTATGTAAACGTTTAAAGAATGTATGTTTTATGATCTATTTCATTTGAGTCTTTAAATGTTTTTCAAAAATTCATCTTTAGGTTTGCTTTTGTTATTTGTATAAGTTGGGTGTTGGCCAATAGATAAGTCCAAGTAACTATACAATATGAGAATGCAAGTCTATTGTGTAGGTGTTCAACGCCTCTTTTCTTTGGTTTGAAATGGGCAATGTTTTTTCTTATTAAGGGTCAAAATTTTGTATGTGGGTTCTTTTTTTTTTGTCTTTTTGCAATCCATACTTCTAGGAAGGCTTTGTTTATGACTCCAAAATGATGTATTGTATGGTTTTGTGACTCCAAAATGACAAATTATTATTGTGAACAAAGTACATGTAAGTAGGTAGGTCTAAGTAACTATACAACATGAACCTATTATATTCTATTGTTTTGGCTATTCACTACCACCCGTGCTCCCATTTTTTCTATTTTCAAATGGTTAATATTTTGCTAAGTGATGGGTTTTTTTTCTAATTTGCCTTTTCACAATCAGTGTTGCATGTGGGATTTTGTTTAGAATTATTTATAATGATATCTATTTAGTTTTATGACTAAAAAATAATAAATAGGTAATGTGTGGTAAATAAATGGAAAATTGTAATCATGCAAGTAAGCAGTGCAAAGATATTATAAAACTCTATTTTGTAATTTCTCACACCCAGATAGAAGGTTGATCATAGGATTTCAAAGGTGTTAGATGCATTTGATTTGAGGTCAATTCTTTGAGAAAATATATTAGAGTATTGATGTTATGTATTTGACTTTAAATCAATGATAATCCTACCTTTCTAAAATGATGTGCCTCTCATGTGTTTATCCTATTGTTTATGCATGTGTGATGGTTTATTTCATGTTTTGTTTCTTTTTGTTCCATGTGCAATGATAATTTTAAGGTTATACAAGTACTTTAGCCCACTTACACTCATAAATAATTCCAGCCGCTAAATGATTCTTCTACTTACAAGCACAATTATCTCAGTAGGGGCCCCTCAATCAGGAATGGCCCTTTCATTGCACCTAAAAATAGTAATGTGATTTAGTTGGAAATATTTTTTCTTAGTCTAAGCTTACATGATTAATGTGCCTTATAGTTTTATTAAAGTAGGGATGTGCATCACTTTAGAGGTGGGAAAATGGTGAAGTTCAAGATGCCTGTAGTTGGAATTACGCAGCTTGTCCCTGAGTGGAGAAATGCTTTATGTAAATTACAAACAACTGAAGAAAGATGTCAAATAAATCAAACAACACATTGTAGCCAAAGGAACCACCCCCTCACAAATCCACCTGCATTGCACACCTTCAATAAACATTCTCTTTGTTCCTTCATGGTAAGAAAAAACTTCACATGTTAATTCATACACATCATGATACCCTTTATTTGATACTCATTTATTTTAGGTTTCATATGAATTTATTGGCAATCCATACATCATCATAAGGCAGAACCCAAATAAAATGATAGTGGAGGTTGTAATGAGGAGGTCGTGTATGAAACATTACTAGTTTTAGGGTAGGCTCCATGGGTAGGGCATGATTAAGTATTCTTTTCCAGGCTCAACTCTCAGTTTAGTATTGTCAACAAATTTTACAAAGTCAAAGAAAAATAATTCCTAGTTAGAGGCAAATAGCTCCAAGTATAAGTAGATACTCTCATCGACACAAAATGAGCACTTGCTACATACAAAATAGATGAATGTTCAAGTGATTATGATGAGCATAGTGACATAGGTACTATAATTAAGTATTTTAGGTAAAATACCAATGCATTCATATTGACTTGTGTTACATACATAGGTTATAATAAATTAATATGTAAAAGTGTTAAATATGCAGGTTATGTTAATTGTCAGTGATGCGTTCATACTAATTGGGGTTACTTACCTAGGTTATAATTTGTGTAAAAGTGTTAAATATGTAGTTACATGTACACACATACATACATACATACAAGTAATTTAAGATTCACTATAACTAACTGTATCACCTATAACAGCATATAATCTAATACAAAGTGTTGGTTTAATATATGCAATGAAAATATTATTGAAAACATTTCTTTTTATGTGCTCATATGTGGTAGTTTATACTCTAGTGTTTTATAAAGGTAGTGTTGGTGTAGACAAACCTATACAAAATCCAATCTTTACAGAGTCCTCATCCCAATATGTTCCCTCCATTTTATGAATGGCATCAAACTCTTTGTTATATTGCAAATCTATATCTGAGTCTATTGCATCCTTTGGATTATATCTTGCATGGTTTGTTCTATAGGGTTTTATCTACCTCCTATCACCAACTATATTTCAATTTATATTTACAATCTTTGTTCTAGAATTATGATTCCTATCAGGGTTCTATCTATCTCCTTCCCCTTCAAAATACTTTATAAAGAAACTTTTTTGTCTTGTTCATGTGATTCTTGAGTAGTACAAGAGTCAAATCCATTAGGGAGAGAATATTTACAGGTCTCTCTAGTGTTATAATATAGAAAATCCCTACAACTTTCATCCCTTTCACTGTGTTCATACTAATTGGCATTAGATACCATAAATTCTGAGATGTTCATGTTTTTTTGGTTTATGTAAATTCTAAGATGTTCTTGTTTTTTGGTTTGTTATGATCAAACATGGCAGAATATGGTGCAATTGATGATATGTGCATGTTGGGGAAAAGCAATAAGAGCAGTTACAATGCATTTGGTGTGACCAAAAGAAAGGTTGGTCATGCAGAAAAGATGTTAAGAACAAATGTTATCGAATATTATAAAGGCCTTACACTCCCCCAGAATTGTAGGTTCCTTTACTGACTTTCCCTACTTGCTACAACTTTTACATTTCAAACAAAATATATACCCTAGAATTTGCATATATATTTCTATAGTCTATTAAAGTTATATAATTAATGTTTGTTATTTGATCTATGTCTTGCTTTTGAAACACCCTCAATTTTACAAAGATACTTAAGAATTAAGAAAAGATAATATAATTAGAAGGATGTTCTCTCTTAATAATTATTGTAAAATTGCCAATCAAGGATAAATCTCACTATAGAAAGACCTTTTGTTTCTTTTTTTAATAGGTTATAGGAAAGACTGTGATGTATACTTATCAAAGAGAAGTGCAATCCTCCTATTTCTCACCAAGGTCTAAGGAGGTATTGTGGTTTATGTTATATGTAACTACACTGAAACTTTTAATAAGTAAAACATTTTACAGATCTAATATTTTTAGTCCATAATATGAGCTCTGAGTTTTTGAAAACACCTATGTAAGACCCCCCTTTTTTTGGTATGGAATTCAATTACAATTCATGATCTATCAATAGGATGTAACAATTAATTTTGATGAGTTGCTTTTATGGAATTGGTTGATTGAAATAATTTAAGCCTAACTTTTAAAATCCCACTTCTAGTCTATCTATATTAATAAAAGTGGAGCCAATGAATTATTTTATTGTATTGAAATAAATTATCACATGTGTTAAGCATGGTGGACAAGATAGTAGAGAATTTTTTCACTAAATACTTGAGTTAAAACAACCAAAATCAAGCTATGGGCTATTTGAGACCTTGTCCCCACCAGAATTCTAATGGCAATATTTTTCCTTAGGTACATTCTTCTCTTGTGCCCATAGTTATTGATAATAATGTAATATCAGTGAAACCAAACAGTGAAAATTCAATAGACATGAATGTTAGTTCAAGTGGCTTCAATGGGTAAAGCTTAAACAACTAGTATGTTCTCATTGATTAGAAAATTTAACACTTTTCACATGTTTGTGAGTGTTGTGTAGTGTGTTCTACACCATTCAACCTAAATTCACTGGTTGTTTACTTTCAAGTGCCCTCTAAATCTTAGCAATCCATAGCATGTGATTTTTAAAAAAATAGTTTGTGAACAAATTATATTAGAGGTCACCTTGATTAATGAGGTCTACTAAAAATTGTAGTGAATCTAACAACCAGGATGAGCTAATTTTCTTTAAGATAAATTGCCTTGGGTTTGTTATCTAGATTATAGTGCTTTTGTGTTCTAATGGAACTTTTTCTACAAGCCTCCTCATAGGTGGTTTATGGGGTTTTATGCTGGCACTTGTCCTTGCGGTTTCTCAAGCTCACATTGCAACTTACTTGAAAAGCACAAGTTTTAGAATGAATATAGTTTCAATCTTCACGTAATATGGTTTTATATACTTAGTTGTTCTTACTTATTTTCTAATAAAATATTGTGTATTGATTAAATATTTATATGATTGGTATTTTTTCAGCACTTTTATATTCTTGCTTATCCACATTTACATGTATGGTCTCAATGTTTACATTTGGAGAAGAATCCACATAAATTATGCATTTATTTTTGAGTTTACACTTGGTACAGACCTATGAGGCCTGCAAGTCATGATTCTTAGTACTAGTCTATTGACCATTGTCATAAGTTCCATTGTTGCACATCTTTTTTTACCAAAAGGGGAAATGATTCCCATTGCCATACTTCTAGTAAGCAGTTATAACAATTTTTGTTTTCACCCCATGTGTAATTGTTAAATCCTATTAAATGATGTGAACCATATTTGATGTTAAGTAGGATACTTTCTCTACCTAGTAATATTCTAATCATTGATTGAAAAATATCATTTGAGTGCAAGTGATTTTGGTGTTTCCAATCCTTTGGATATTTGTTACAAAGCAGTTAGATTTTATTTTATCCAATGTTTATGGTGTATAATATGGTGTTACAAGGTAGTCTTCATGAGATAATTGTAAGTCATTATTAATTACACTAGTTTAATTTCATCATGACCAAGATATTTTTTATGGGCTATTTTTCACCATTTGGTTAACTTTTGACAATTTTTTCAAATTTTAAATTAGTTAAAGTGTAATTTTTTTGAAAACATTCTTCAAAGTTTCCTAGCAAAAATTAAAAAATTGTCATATTTTGCCAAAATATAATTTACTAGTGGTAAATTATAGATGTTTTTCCTTCTTTATTCCTTAAAATTTTCTCTGTCGACAATCACTAATTTGATCTAAATGTTATATACTAACAAGTTGAATTCGTTGACTTTTTCCTTGCTGATCAGTTTACAACCCATGTAGACTTTATTTTTTTGTACATTAAAATGTGACATGGTCCAAGTTTTTGTGTTTAGAATAGAAAATGTTTGGTAGGACCAAATAACATTTAAATGCATTAATTATTTCATTGTTCTAAAATAGCCCTATCTGTTTCATAGATCACAACATTGAGATATCTTTAGTATATTTCTTGCTACTGTGTAAGTCACTTTTTATACTATAATTTAGACAGTTCATTATTCCCTAAAGGCCATTTCATTAAAAAATTCCAACACATTATTGCAGCACTAGCATATTGGTGGACACTGATGCAGTTAAGTTTTGCAAAACCCCACATCATATTTTTTTTTGGTAGTTCTAGATTTGGAAAAAACACTCAACCTTACCAACTATATTTATTTTTTACATTTTATAAGGCAGTGTGTGAGGAGATGGGTGGATGAAAAAGACCTTTCAAAAATTACAAATGGCGAAAGGTATCTATTTACTCTTATAGCATTGTTGATAAGACTTACATATGAAAGCAATTGTGCATAGTTATATCTGGGACTATAAATAATATCTTCTACCATTGCAGACAATGTAGCAACAATTG
Organism: Torreya grandis; assembly: GCA_037957365.1. Classification (NCBI taxonomy): domain Eukaryota; kingdom Viridiplantae; phylum Streptophyta; class Pinopsida; order Cupressales; family Taxaceae; genus Torreya; species Torreya grandis. The sequence goes on from JARHVA010002767.1 coordinate 2,296,565, forward strand.
TTATAGGAGTACTTCTACATATTGGCAACCACTTAGCTTATGATTTCCCTCATTTGGTGAATGTTCCTAAATCAAAACTCTCTTTAATAGAAAAAGACATCCATGACAAATAGCCCACATATGGTGATCTTATCAAAGAACCAACTGGAATTATAGGTATCCTCATGGTTATTCTCATAAACATTTCATTCACACTTGTATCTTAATGGTTTAGAAGAAATGTTGTCAAGCTTCCCCAACCTTTCAACAGATTGACTAGGTTCAATGCCTTTTGGTATGCTCCTCATATTTTTTCTATTGTCTACATTATGATCATCATCCATGGGATCGTGATGTTTCTTGAGTACAAATGGAGTGCAAAGTCTCTAAGTTCTCTATTGTCTTGTAAGCTTAAGTGACCATTTTCTACTCTGCATTTTTTGAATAATTTAGCAACTCTATTGTTACATAGAGTTTTTGGATGACATTGTGTGGTAGACTTTGAATCAATGTTTTAGAGAATGATCCTAAATGGATTACAGCGTGATTTTAAATGTTGATTCAAAAGACAAAATGATACACAACGGATTGTGAGATAGTGAGAAGGCAAAATAGGAAGAGAAAAATAGCAAGAAGAATATTTAATGATAGCAGTCAGAGTCTAGACATTGCAACATAATATGAGGAAAACAAAGAATTTACAGCGAAGACATGGCATTTTTTTGTTAGCAAAGAAGATGATAGAATATCAGGGCTTTTGTATGAATTTTATGACAATTGTAGTTGTGTTTAAGAGGTTAAATCAAATTGTAATAAAAGTTTTAGAGTCATTTGATATATGCAAATTTTTGTTTTTAGCTCTAAACTCTGCCCTCTTCTGTTTTAGTGTTTTTAGCTTGTTATTTTATGTATTTCTAGCACTGTGTTACTAGCTTTAGGTTATCTCTGAAGCTAAGCTATTTGGTTATTTTATGGTGTATATCTCCTCTTTTGCCAACAGTTTGTTGGATTTTTGTTGATTTGAATAAAATTTTAATCGATGCAAATGCATTTATGTAGTGTTTAGAATATGCTTTCGATTACAACACATGGCTGATGCAGACATTGCTTTTGTAATCAAGGCATCAGGCAAAGCAACAAATGAGTGGTGATAAATAAAACACATAAATATACAGGTTCCATTTTTTTTTTTTTTCCTTCCATTTCTTTTTTTTGTTGAGCATTTATACCTTTCAATTGGAAGTAAGCATTATTGAGGATTATGAGGGAAAGTTGGTTATATCTTATTTTATGAGCACTTGAGTATTATGCTAGGTACTCCGGATGCCATTTCAAAGGACATTCGTCATGATATGAAGGCATGAGCACAAAGATAGTACAAGGTGTACTTGCAACTGCAACACTTTTGAATAAAAAATGACCAGTCATTTTTTTGAATTGCATTGGCACAATGACATAAAATATTTTCCATTTAATATCTTGGTATTCCAACTATTTGATGAAAGGTTCTTGTCTATTTAACCACCTACAATGTACATACCATTATTTGGTCTTCCACCTGAATGAATAAACATTTTTCACATTTTGTATATCTTATAGTAGTACACGTATGCTCCTCTTGATATGTCCAAACTAAATAATTAATAAATAAAAATGATTTCATATTCTTTAAAGTTGATATAATTATTTGCATTTTTCCTTCCATATCAAATAACAACTATAATTTACACTTGATATGAGATTTATGATCCCTTATCAATTGTCTCTGTGGCGATGGGTGAGATAACTCACTTGAAATGCTTACACAAACATTGATGCATTTGATTGAGAAATCCTAACCCTAATTAAATCTTCGCTCAGTTTTGCAATAGGATGCCAATATTTTGTCTCGTCCTCATAAAGTTTAATAAAACGACTATAAATTTCTTCATTTCCAGCCAATACAACAGTCGCCTTAAATGCTTGTTCATTTCTTCATGCCGCAATGAGCAAAACATGCTTTCCATCTAATGGAGATCTTCATTCCTGAAAATAGATTCTTGTTGAGAACGAAGAAGCTCATATGTTCAAACATGTCTACATATTTCAAGTCTTTTTGCCTCACTGTAGTGTGGACTTCACAAATTCTGCAAAGCTTGGTTAAGGTCTGTGCCTTAGATTCATTTCTAACCTTCTAACCAAAAAACATAAATTTGATCTTGGCTTGATCCACTGCAATTCCATCTTTAAAGAAAGTAGAAGAAACGAGGTTTACATTGAAAAAAAATCTTGAAACAAAACCATTTACTTATTTCGGCTTCAAAGCTGCAAGGAATGGAAAACAGTTCGAGCAAATCATTTGAGGTTGTGTAGGAAATGGAGTTGGAAAAGGCAATGGAAATAGCAGCACCAATAGTGGAGGGGTAGCTATTACATCTGCTGCTCATTCACCTTTAAAATCATATGGAAGGAAAGAGTAGGTCTCCCAAATGGAGCAAGGATTAAATTTAAGTTATTTGTTCGATCCAAGGCCCATCTTGACCACCTATTCACCCAATCTGAGAGTAATAAACATGACATTCGGCATCAATTTTTTTTTTTAGACAATATGTTATGGATCTGCGAGAAGACCATGCAAATGTGTGAAATGAAATGGACAAATCTGATGCACACTTACCACAAGGTGAAGGCTACTTTATAGATGTTGAATGGTTCTTCATAATAGAAAGAAATTACGAGTGTCGGATGTGGGGAGTTTATATTATATATTTAAAAAAAAAATTAAAAGTGTTGCACAGATCATGATCCCATAAGGTTGAAAAATGAAAAAGATTTTTGAATCCAAAACTCAAGCACTGCATAGACCATGAAGGGTCATTTGGTAAAGGTCTACATTGTTAATGGGCATAATCATAACCCCTGATTTATATACATGCTGTCAAATAAATGTTCCCTGACAAATAGGGGAGAACATGCGATGTCAAATTTAAGAAATGTTTGTTAGTACCTGCCTTTAGGCATGTACTATTGTTTTTGCCAAAACCTTGTACTTTTTCAATGGACCCATACCAACCAATGCCGAATGTTAATGAATATTTAACTATTTATCATGTTTAGGTTAGATGGTTTTTAAGTTTGGTGGACTGCGACCAATTAAATTTTCAGAAAGTCATATGCATGAAATAAAGTTACAATAATATAATTTGGTTGTAAACGACATTGTGGAGGGATTTAAACTTATAACGCCCTCTGTTGTGTTGTTTGTGCCACTTGCAATGTATTGTTGCACCCACCTACTATTTTTATGACTCCCTGCAGTTCTGTAACAACCAACTAAGCAAGGCCTATATTTGTAATTACCTATTCGCATATTACTATTACTACCACTAGATCATATCCCTATCCCATGCATTGTTGGTAGTCGTGCGTTGTTACTATCACCAAAGCTCTGTGTTGTTACTATTGCCAGGTTTACATTTATACTTCCTACAAATAATTTTGAATAATATATATAATAAATTTGTTATTGCCATTGTTATTATTTGCACTGTAAATGTTTGCCCTTTTCATATTCTTTTCAAATGCATCAAGGACTTTTAAAAGCCTTGGTTTTTTATTAAAAAAATACAAACTATAAAATCATTGCTCTTTCTACACAAACCTATTGCAAATACACATGCTTTTCATATACTTTCATTTTCAATAGGCTATGTTGATTGTGCCCTTTGTCTTCTTTATAGCCTCCTAGTAAAACATGATTTGTACACAAATCATGGCCATTAGGCCTTGTCGTTGAGATTGACACCTTGCTTTCACCTTCAGTAGGCTTAGTTATTAATGTTCCTAGCACTGGCCAAGACATGTTGGGTGCAAGATATCAATAGTCTATAGGGCGTTTAGCAACATCTTTTGGTTCTATATCAACAATACTTTGGACAACTATATTTATTGACTAGTATGATTCTCTAGAGATTTTATACTTGGCTCATGTAATCTTATATTTTGTCAAATTAGAAAGACATTATGTCGTGTTCTCTTCACAACTTATTTAACACTTGAATATCTAAAATTGGCAATAATACATACGAAGGCAAAAATAATACCCAGACTGTAGCCATGTAATAGAACACTATGTAACATCATGAACAATAACTTCAAGACATATTTTATACTACCACTAGATGCAAATGGATAATACAATGGGTTATCTAAATCTCCATTTATTCTGTAAATTCTACAAGCATTTTCATCTTCCTCCTTTGTTCCTCCATCAAATTATTGTTGGTATTGCTCCTTGAGGTTGGGGGTTCAAATCCCTCCCCTACATTACCTCCTCTCATTTGCCCAAGCTCTTCCATGGAGAAGCCCAATTCAATACACCATACTCACAGAGAGTGTAAAATGTGGGAAAATGTGATAATCTAGGATGGGAGAGACAAAATTGTCAAGCCCTATGAAAATATATAAAATCCAATGTGTTAAACAAGATCAATTTCAACTGGGAAACAATTAAACCATGGGCTGTGAGGCCAAATCCAAAATGAATGCATCATTCCACATTCACTAACAAAATAAGGCCAAATTAGAGATTTTAATCTTTAACAGTCCAATAAAGTTCCCTACAAAACCCAATGGAAAAGAATTTAATATTCTCATACCAACCCAATATAAATCAACAAATGACAAGTCAATTATATTAAAAATAGAATACCAAAAACAAACCTGATAATAAAATTACTGAGACATACTTGCACCCCTAAACAGTGAATTTAATGCCTCAATTAGCTCTACAATTAGTTTGATGTGCACCATACAAACACCTAAATACATGTCTTATATTTTATACTTAACGTATTCCATGTAATGTAATGACACAATTACAAAGCTATTTTTTAGGTCAATAGTTCACTCCTTATCACCTTCTAACTCAAAAATAAAAATAAAACATTGAAAAGGTGTCTATTCCTATGTCAACTAAAGTACTTATAAAATAGCTTAAAATTATCACGCTACTGTCATAAACATTTTTAAAAGAATGACAATTGCTATCAAATCTCTACGCCCTTTCTGGAAGAGTTAGCTTGATTAACAAGAAATGACATTGATGAAAAATCTAGGGCTTGTAGCATGGTTGAAGGCATTTTTTTAATCACATATCAGTAAGTAATCCACATTGAAGCACAAAAGCAAGAAAATTCTTTCTTTGAGTTTGGGAAAAAAAAAGCTTGTTTTCCTTCTTGCAACCACTGGCAATTGATTCAAGCTCCGAAAATGCAAAACATTGAAAATATGTTAGTAAGAAATATTGGTACCAAGCGCAACTGTGTTTGTAACTTACTTGTGTGCTTGTCTTTATTTTCCAGAGACAAATCTAGTTTAAGTCAGGTTCTCACTAACTCTAGACCTAATCGAATATCTTGATGTCTACAAAGTAAATTCAATAAGACTACCAACAAATCCTCTATGGCTGACCATGTGGTGGTTAAGCTGCTTAGACAAAAAAGACATGGAGGAGTGAAATAGAGTGTTGAACTGTCCACCAATGTAAAACTACCAAACAAAAGTCATTGCCAAGACCAAAGCTACACTTATCCTGCATGGAGTAAAATAACCAATATATAGTTAGTGGGCTTAAATTATTCATTGTGTAAGTGGCATAGATTAACAATTAGTTCCCTTGCTAATACACTGGAGTTGCATGGTTGCTCCTCATATCAAGATTATAAAATTATAGGTTAGACATTTAAGCTCATTTTTTACCCATTTTTTTAATTTATATTTATTTATTTCTGAAATAAATTTTATTATATAAAATAATAAATATATATAAACTTTTATCATTTATTGGAGTTTTCACATATTTTATAATTATATATGGTGTTATGTTGTATTTGATAGCCATATGACCGTATTCACATTTCGAACTATAAAGTATAATCAATTTTTAGAATACAAGATCAAAATTTGAATAATTGTCAAATACTTTAAAAACATATAATCTTATGCTTTATTGATAGCCACGTTGCCAAAATGCCCATTTATGAAGATCCTCCCCTATCTTTATTTTCAAACCGGATTATTATTAATTTTTTATGTTGCTAAAAATATTTTAGATATTAATAATATTTTAACATATTGTATTAAATATCATACATTACTTAATTATTATTTAATATGCAGTCACCCAAAGAAAACAAAATTCAAGAAATTATCATGTGCAAAAAAATAGGTACTAATGTACACCATAGCCCTTGTTATATTAATGTCATTGCAAAAATATAAGAGATAATAATATTTTACATTAGGGTGAAAAATCAGGGAATAAAATATGCATGTATTAGTGTTTAAGAAAATAACTATTGGGTGGATGGGCTCCAAATTTTCGTCCATCTATTAAAATTGTAATGTCTCTTTTTAACTCCTATATCTACAATTAGAATAAACGATTAGGTCTTTTAATTAGAATAAAGAAACTTAGTTTATCTATCGTTAGAATAAAGTTAGTTGAGAGATTACTCCATAAAATAAGATAGAGATAAATTATCTATCTCAATTAGTTAGCATCATAATTAGAGGAAGTTTTTCAGTTAGATGTCTTTTATGAAATTAACTATCAATTAATTTCCTACATTTGAAAAAATTAATTATAATTAGCTACTATCATTTATGGACTAGCTTACTATGATTTAAGATTGTTGGGTGGTGGGCTATAAAACAACGCATAGGGTAGACACATGATACCCTTTTGAATATTAATAAAACTCATATTCAATTATATGAAGACGCTACTACTACAAAAACTTGCTTGGCACTTGAGGATGACAAACCTTAGGGAAGTTTGTGGTGCATGACATTTCATATTTACATATAGACTCAAAGATCAAGATGATGAATAATTGCATGGTTGCATGTGTGTTAAGAACATTTCAAAGTTTAGATCTATATGCTAAACAATTTCCCATTTAGGACATTTCAAAAACCCACTTAGATAGACACAGTTTTCTATAATATTTACATGTGACATATGGATTATTTTTTGAACCTTTAACACACATCATTAAACGCATAAAATTTATGTGCATCTTTTGGTGGTAACTTGAGGTTCTTACATTACATACACACTAATACATGACCCCTCTAAGTTAGGGTACCCAATTATTGGGCCTTTTTCCTAATCAATGTAGTTAAGGAAGTTTCATTATGTTTTCCCCATTTCTAACTACTTTCATGATTCCTTATTTAGGAAATGAACTTCACTCATGGTTGATATTAATGTTTAGATATATACATGGTTCACAAGCTTTCTTTATAGTTCTTAAATTATTGAAGTCCTATCAATGATGAGTAGACATTTTTTTGCATATTCACCAGAATGTTGTGACCTTGTACATGAAATACAAGTGAGTGACAAGCTCTATGTTGTAGCATATACTAGACTCTATCCATATTAAAACTTAGCCTCCATGATCTGATCACATAAAAAAAAGAAATGTCATACTCACACTTTTTTTTCTTTTTTTCCGATGTTGTTTTCGAAGAAGAAAACACTCCAATAATAATCTAGATAAACTAAACTCATAACTCAATCCCACCCTCACTACCCACCATTGCATGTCAACTTTTGGATATTTTGTTACATAGACACTCATCACCACTAACAGAAAAAGAGACAAGTTATATTGACCAAGTGAACCCCATTAGATCAACATTTCTTAATATGGATGTCTCCTCAAAGATTAAAAAATACCCTCATTATGGTATATTTCCATAAGATTAATGAATTACAAGTTACTAAGATATTGATTTTTAATGAGACATTTCCATTTGGTTTTTTAATTGAAAGATCTAGAGATTGCAATTGAACTCTATCAAAATGCTTTTTTGCGTGGACACTAAAATAATTTCTTGAAATATTGAGTGCAATAGAACCTTTTAGAAATCCCATCTCTAGAATATTACTATAGACAAGGTGTTATTTGTTAGGTCCATATAGGAACTAAATTTGATAACCATATGATCATATTTATATTTTGTAGTAGTATTATGCAATCAATTTTCTTATGGACCGTATTAGATGAAAGGTAAGATTTTTTGACATACAATCAAAAATTTAAAGGATTATAATAAATATATAAATTATTTTTAGTTTTTCTATATTCTACAATATACTATATTAATATTTGAAAGATAATATTAAATAAATAACTGTCTAAAAGAATATAATAAATATCGATTGTCAAATTTAATCCTTAAATCCATATATTTAAAATTTGTTTGAATTATCTTCTATCCAAGGTCTTAAGATTTTGTTGCTTAAAATTTTCAAAGACAATTTCATTGCATTAATTGTCAATGCAGTCAATAATTGCATGTAAGCCTCCAATATTTGTTGGAAAATATAATAAAAGTTTGGCATTCACTACAATCATCATTAAATCTGTAGTTTTGATAGGTTACAAATGCTATTCACAGTTTGAAATGGATGGTGGTATACCCATTTGCACATATAATTTTTAAGATTCATTGTTTTGAATCATGGATATATATCAGGGTTCCCAACAGATTAGATATTAAGATGGCAACAATTCTAAGTGAAAATAGGACTCCCATATTTTTGGTACTTGGAATTTGGAATAGCCACACTAAAATTATCCTTGAAAAATAATTAAAAACATGCATACTCAAAGATATGTGCTAACAACATTGATGACAAAAATATTAAATTAATTATTTGATAGCAGGTCCATATACTCATAATATATATATATATATATATATATAACTAATGATTACTATAATAATTTATAGTAATTATAATGGTTATTACTAAATATGGTTAATAAGAATTAGCATGGACTTGTTAAAGGCGAGAAATATGGCCGATAATACTTAACAAGGACTTGTTAAAGGTGAGAATGATCATTTTAATAGGCAATACAAAAAATATGATGAAGATTATGGTTAATGTCTTACTCTCTTTAAAATATAATAATTTCAAAAACATAATTATATGTTAATGGTGTATCTATATATTTGTATTTTTATAATCTTATATAAAATAATAATATTTTATATAAATATTTAAGATGAATATATGGACATTTACAGAGGCTCTTTCAACAAGCCCATTTTGTGCATATCCAATAGTGATTGTAGTCCATGAGATCACATTTTCATCATGTAGTTTTTCAAATAATTCCTACTCTTATGTCTTTTGTAGTCTTCCACATTTCTCATACATGTCTTTTAGGGTTGTCACAACTTTGGGGCTAAATCTGGTGATACAAAACCACCGTTTTGGTTAAAATGTATCCATTTAAAGATATGTTGTCATTCCTATTCTTGTACAATAGCACTCCAACCATGTGGAACATTCTAGTCTTTTTATCACATACAACATTTGCATTATGCATTTTTTTTGACAATTCCCATGCCTTTTGTGGTCTTCCACATTTTGCATGCATGTCTTTAAGCATTGTCACATCTTTTCAGCCAAATTTGATGATATATAAATTCTATTATGAGTGACTACTATGCAATTGATTCCCCCACACCCCAAACAAAATTCAAATTTTCATCTAGACATAAAATTGGATTTTAGATTGGTTCTTCTTCATTTCCAAGCTAAGGCATCCTATGCTAACAAAGCAAAATATCATCTCCTTCCTAGGAAATTTCCTTTTTAAACTAGAGATATTTCAAGTTTAGAGGCTTAATTCATTGACTTCTATGATGTATCAATAATAAGCTATTAACTTTTTATCATTAAACAAGATCTACAGTATGTTGTTTTTTAAGAGGAAATTTTGATATTGAAAAGTCTACTTACCTTTTGAAAATTCCATTATCTGTGAAAAATATTTTAAGTTAAGAGGTATTATTATAGTGATGGAAAAAATAAACAAACTCTATTTGAATTTTGTGAACTAATGGTTGATACTTAGATCAAGCTTTTTATCACTTTGCAAACACAAGGTGGGTACCTTTGCTAATGGTATACTTTTTTGGAAAGATGCCCACCTACATGGTACAAAGGAAATTGCCTTTTGTATTTTTTGTTTGGTTTATTTGTTTGTTAATGTACAATGAGATTTTATAGATTTATTTATTATAATTGATTGAGAAGTATTAGATTGAGATATGCAATCACTACTACAGGGGAAAATGTTTTCAGATATAAATTAGAGATGAAATTATAATTGTCTCTAATTTTTATTCTCTTGATTTTTTACTTTTTAATAAAATGTTATCTTTTCAGGTAGCAAGGGAAATGGTTTTCCTAATTATTTTTAAAGCGGCTATTGCATTCACAGGGGACACTGAAAGGGTTTCAATAATTATCAAAGGCTTTACTTCATCCTCTAGAGATGAAATAAGATCTACTAATGGCAATGGAGGATTGGAATAAATAGGGAGTGGGGAGAATATAGTAATAAACAATGACAAACTTTATTTCCAAAGTTAAATATGTTGCCACCCTTGTTATCATCAAGGGAAGCAAATTTGTTTCCATAGAAGTAACAAAAAAAAAATGAGGACAATGCCCCTGGGATTTGATTTCCCATTTCTTGTGTTTGGGATTATTTCACTAAAATTATTTTAAATTGAAATGGAGCATGACATATCGTAGCTCTGCTTTTAAGTTAGTAGCTTCCTTAAGGTTTTCTACTAAAATAAAATTAAACAAATTGCTTAGGTTTTCAATTATTTTTGGGTGTTGATTATTTCATCAGGGTATTATGTTTTTATTTTATCTAGTGTAATTTTTTGGTGGTTTTAAACTACATGAAAATATATCAGGGTTTACTTGAGGGGTTTAAATATGGATATATTAGATTCACGTATCACTAGGATTCAAGAGGAAAGACTGAAGATGAAACACAAAATGGCAGAATTGTGTTATGTGACTATTGAAAAATATTTTTATAGGGAAAACAATAGGTTTTGAGGGCTAGAAAATATTTATTCCAATGAATCATGAAGAAGAGGATGAAGGGAATGGATAGATATGGAAATATCCAAAAAACTTGCATTATTACACCCCCAAGTCTCTGCTTCAAGATTTGCCCCCAAGTCTTTAATGAAAGATTTACCATAGGCTACAGAGGATGATGATATAGGGTTTAAGAAGATACAAAGTATTATTGAAAAGGAAGATGAATGCAAAAAATGGTGACTTAACAAGATAATTAAATTTGATATAAATTATGCCTTTGCTATGGGAGTTAAAACCCTAGATGCTATGGTTTGAACCCATACATAAGTTACCATAGGTAGAACTATCCATGGCCAAACCTTTTAACTTCTCATCTAATGCACGTGCATTAGAATTATTATCAGAATGAAATACCTACAAGTAGAGTGAGATATATATAATGTGTTTACCACCAAAACCACTATATGTTAAGTGTAATAGTATTTCCACAATCCATGTTGAATGTATTGAAGGATTCTAGATAAAACTGTGTGAATTCATTTGGATCTCATATAATTGTATCCAGAAGTACTCACTACACACTATATTTTGTTAGAGTTCAATGATAGGAAGTCTAAAGAAAATACCCAAATTAGAAATTAACAGAGCTTGTAATTTTATCATCCCTAGGAATGGTTGGTTGAGGTTTCAATCTCCTGATCTACCTTACATTGTCATAATTAGTTGCATCTATTAAACTAAAAAAATGTTTAGGGACAGGGTATGAATGACCATCAATGCTTAATGTAAAGTGAATATTTGTTTCATGTTGTAGTTGGATATTCTTTGATAGATGCTAAATATGAAATCACATAAAGTGCACATGAAATATTTGACAAAATCCTGATAGAGATGTCTCATGGAATGTTGTGACTACAGGATATGCATAGAATAGTTTTCTTCAGGAGGCTTTGAGGATCATCTATTTTATTTCAGTTGTTTCATTTTTAGAAAGTTCAAACATAATCTCCTACAAGTGAACATGGTTATGTAGATCCTAGTCATATTATGGTTGTCACGGGTCCTTTGGGGTCATCAAAATCCACTCTTATTGATGCCTTGATAGGAAGACAAGATTGAGTATTTATAGAAAAAATGAATACCCACAAATGTAATTTATGTTTTTTTTCTTTTATCAATGCTAAGATTGATAGGAAATTACTATTGTGAACATTATATGGTTTGATAATATTTACAGAGTGGTAAATATTATTGTGTGTAAGTTAGGTTGTTTACAACAACCTATATAAGTAGGTTAAATGTAGTATGAGTTGTTAGATCAACATTGGCATTGTTAGTGAGTTGATTCCTAGATTATAGGAACTTCCCCTACATATTTGTAAGTTATGTTTCTAAGAGTAATATGAAGGAAATTATTATTTTGTCTTCATTCACTCTCTGAATATTTTATCCGAGTATTTTTTTGTTCAAATATAAACCAAATTTATTAAAGATTGAGTAGATTGTTGTTATAATATTTATTGCGGGCAGTGGGGGGGAAGGGGAGAGGGGGAAGTGGGGGGTTGGCAAAGAATGCTATGTAAACTAGGAAAGTTCTAGTCAATGGGAATAAGGGAAAACACGTATATGGATCATTAGTAAGTATGATTTATACATTGAAAATATAATAGTTATGAGTGCTCTATATTTTGGATATTATATCTTATAATTATTTTGTTTATTGTTCAATACATCTCCTTATTTAGCTATGTTCTTCATATACATTGGTTGTTAGTTTTACAAGCATGATTTTTTTAAAGGATGCATATATACCTTTTAAGATGATTATATGTTGGTATAAAGGACTTTAGATGTAGTGTCTATTTATTTATGTGATTTTTTCTATGATGTTCAAAAAATTAAGGTATTAGGTTGTGTTTACAAATATCTATGTAATTGTGTAAAAGTTTAAAGAAGGTATGTTTTATGATCTATTTCGTTTGAGTCTTTAAATGGTTTTCAACAATTCATCTCCATGTTTGCTTGTGTTATTTGTATAATTTGGGTGTTGGCCAATAAATAAGTCCAAGTAACTATTCAATATGAGAATGCAAGTTTGTTTTGTAGGTGTTCAGTGTCTTTTTCCTTTGGTTTGAAATGGGCAATGTTTTTTCTTAGTAAGAGTCAATTTTTTGTATTTGGGTTGTTTTTGTTTTGTCTTTTTGCAATCCATACTTCGAGGAAGGCCTGTTTATGACTCCAAAATGATGTATTGTATGGTTTTGTGACTCTAAAATGACAAATTGTTATTGTGCATCAAGTACATGTAAGTAGGTAGGTCTAAGTAACTGCATATCATGAACCTATAAGATTCTATTTTTTTGGCTATTTACTACCCCCCTTGCTCCCATTCTTTTTGTTTTCAAATGGTTAATATTTTTCTAAGTGATGGTTGTTGTTTTTTTTCTAATTTTCCTTTTCACAATCAATGTTGCATGTGGGACTTTGTTTAGAATTATTTATAATGATATTCATTTAGTTTTATGACTAAAAAATAATAAATAGGTAATGTGTGGTAATTAAATGGAAAATTGTAATCATGCAAGTAGGCAATTCAAAGATATTTAAAAACTTTGTTTTGTAATTTCTCACACCCAAATAGAAGGTTGATCATAGGACTTTAAGGGTGTTATATGCATTTGTTTTGAGGTCAATTCTTTGAGAAAAAAATATTAGAGTACCGATGTCATGTATTTGACTTTAAATCAATGATAATCCTACCTTTTTGAAATGATGTGCCTCTCATGTGTTTACCCTATTGTTTATTCATGTGTGATCATTTATTTCGTATTTTGTTTCTTTTTTTTCCATGTACAATGATCATTTTAAGTATATCCAAGTACTTTAGCCCACTAACACTCATAAAGAATTATAGCCGCTAATTGATTCTTCTACTTGCAAGCACAATTATCTCAGTAGGGGCCCCTCAAATAGGAATGACCCTTTCATTGCACCTAGAAATAGTAATATGATTTAGTTGGAAATATTTTTTCTTAGTTCGAGCTTAATGTGCCTTGTAATTTTTTTAAAGCAAAGATGTGAATCATTTTAGAGGTGAGAAAATGGTGAAGTTCAAGAAGCCTGTAGTTGAAAGTGCAACTAGTCCCTAAGTGGAGAAATGCTTTATGTGAATTAAAAACAACTGAAGAAAGATGTCAAACAAATCAGACAACACATTGCAGCCAAAGGAACCACCCTCTCACAAATCCACCTACATTACCCACCTTTAATACACATTCTCCTTGTTCCTGTATGGTAAGAAAAATCTTCACATGTTAATTCATAAACATCATGATACCCTTTATTTGATACTCATTTATTTTGGGTTTCATATGAATTTACTGGTAGGCCATACATCATCATAAGGTAGAACCCAAACAAAATGATAGTAGAGGTTGCAATGAGGAGGTCGTGTATAAAACATTGTTATTTTTAGGGTAGGCTCCATGGGTAGGTCATGATTAAGTATTCTTTTCCAGGCTCAACTCTCTGTTTATTATGGTCAACAAATTTTACATAGCCAAAGAAAAAGAATTCCTAGTTAGAGGCAAACAACTCCAAGTACAAGTAGATACTCTCATTGACACAAAACGAGCACTTGCTACATGTAAAACAAATGAATGTTCAAGTGATTGTGATGAGCACAGTGACATAGGTAATATAATCAAGGATTTCAAGTAAAATTCCAGTGCATTCATATTTACTTATGTTACATACATAGGTTATAATAAATTAATATATAAAAGTGTTAAATATGCAGGTTATATTAATCATCAGTGATGCATTCATAATGATTGGGGTTACTTACCTAGGTTGTAATTAGTGTAAAAGTGTTAAATATGTAGGTGTAGGTACGCACATGCGTACATACAAGAAAGTAATTTAAGATTCACTATAAATAAATGCATCACCTATAAAAGCATATAATCTAATAAGATTTGGTTGAATAAATGCAATAATAACATTACTGGAAACACTATGCCACTCTCTTTTTATGTGCTCATCTATGGTAGTTTCTACTCTAGTATTTTATAAAGGTAGTGTTGGTGAAGACAAACCTATGCAAAATCCAATCTTTATAGAGTGAAGACAAGCCATTTGTTGTGTTGCTTGTGACACTTATAATGTATTGTTGCACCCACTTGCTATTCTTATGACTACCTGCAGTTCTATAATAATCGACTAAGCAGGGCCTACATTTGCAATTACCTATTCACATATTACTATCACTACCACTAGATCATATTCCTATTATGTGCATTGTTTCTAGCCATGCATTATTACTATCACTATGGCCACACACTGTTACTATCACCAGGTTTACATTCATACTTCCTGTAAATAATTTTGAATAATATATAATAAATTTGATATTTATATTTTTATTATTTGCACTATAAATCTTTGCCCTTTTCATATTCTTTTCAAATACATCAAGGACTTTTAAAATCCTTAGATTTTTATTAAAAAAATACAAACTATAAAACCATTATGATTTCTACACAACCCTATTGTAAATACACATGCTTTTCATATACTTCTTTTTTTTAGCAGGCTACATTGATGGTGCCCCTTGTATTCTTTATGGCCTCTTGGTAACATTATTTGTACATAAATCTTGCCCAATAGGCCTTATGCTGAGATTGACACCTTGCTTTCATCTTCAGTAGGCTTAGTTATTAATGTTCCTAGCATTGGCCAAGACATGTTGGGTGTAAGATATCAATAGTCTATTGGACGTTTAGCAACATCTTTTGTTTATATATCAATAGTATTCTGGATAACTATATTTACTGACTAGTATGATTCTCTAGAGATTTTATACTTGGCTCATGTAATCTTATATTTTTTCAAATTAGAAAGACATTATATCATGTTCTCTTCACAACTTATTTAACACTTGAATATCTAAAAGTGTCAATAATACATACGAAGGAAAAAATAATACCCAGACTATAGCCATGTAATAGAATACTATGTAACATCATGAACAATAACTTCAAGACATATTTTATACTACCATTGGACGCAGATCCATAATATAATGGGTTATCTAAATCTCCATTTGTTCTATAAATTCTACAAGCATTTTCATCTTCCTCCTTTGTTTCTTCCATCAAATTATTGTTGGTATTGCTCTTTGAAGTTAGGGGTTTGAATCCCTCCCCTACATTACCTCCTCTCATTTTCTCAATATCTTCCATGGAGAATCCCAATTCAATACACCATACTCATAGAGAGTGTTAAATGTGTGCAAATGTGATAATTTAGGATAAGAAAAACAAAATTGTCAAGCCCTATGAAAATCCTTAAAATTCAATGTGTTGAACAAGATCTAATTCAACTTGGAAACAATCAAACCCTAGGTTGTGAGGCCAAATCCAAAATGAATGCATCATTCCACATTCACTAACAAAGCAAGGCCAAATTAGAGATTTTAATCTTTAACGGTCTAATAAAGTTCCCTATAAAACCCAAAGGAAAATAATTTAATATTCTAATACCAACCCAATAGAAATCAATAAATGACAAGCCAATTATACTAAAAATAGAATACCAAAAATAAACCCGATAATAAAATTATTGAGACATACTTACACCCCTAAATAGTGAATCTAATGCCTCACTTGGCTTTGTAATTAGTCTGATGTGCACCATACAGACACCTAAATCTCTATCTTATATTTTATACTTAACATGTTCCATGTAATGTAATGTAATGACATAATTAAAAAGCAATTTTTAAGGTCAATAGTTCACTCCTTGTCACCTTCTAACTCAAAAATAAAAATAAAACATTGAAAAGGTGGTTATTCATATGGCACCTAAATTATTTATAAAATAGCCTAAAATTAACATGCTACTGTCATACACATTTTTAAAAGAATGGCAGTTGCTATCAAATCTTTACACCCTTTCTAGGAGACTTAGTTTGATTAACAAGAAATGACATTGATAGAAAATCTAGGGCTTGTAGCATGGTTGAAGGCATTTTATTAATCACATATTAGTAAGTAATCCACTTTGAAGCACAAGACCAAGAAAATGTTTTCTTTGAGTTTGGGGGAAAAAAGCTTGTTTTCCTTTTTACAACTATTGGCAATTGATTCAAGCTCCAAAAATGCAAAAGATTGGATACATGTTGGTAATAAATATTGGTACAAAGTGTAATTGTGTTTGTAAATTACTTGTGTGCTTGTCTTTATTTACCGAAGATTACTCTAGTTTAAGTCAGGTTCTCACTATCTCTAGACCTAATCAATTGTCTCGATGTCTGCATAATAAATTCAATAAGACTTCCAAAAAATTGTTGGTGGCCGACCATGTGGTGGTTAAGCTACCCAGACAAGAAAAACATGGAGGGGTAAAATAGAGTGTTGAATTCCCCACCAATGTAGAACTGCCAAACAAAAGTCATTGCCAAGACCAAAGCTACACTTGTTCTGCATGGAGTAAAACAACCAATATATAGTTAGTGGGCTCAAATTATTCATTTTAAAGTGGTATAGATTAACAATTAGTTCCCTTGCTAATACACAAGAGTTGCATGGATTTTCCTCATACCAAGATTATAAAATTATACGGTAGACATTTAAGCTCATTTTTAACCCATTTTTTATTTTTATTTATTTATTTATAAAATAGATTTTATTATATAAAATAATAAATATATATTAAATTTTATCATTTATTGGAGTCTTCACACATTTTATAATTATATATGATGTTATGTTGTATTTGATAGCCATATGACTGTATTCACATTTTGAACTGTAAAGTATAATCAATTTTTAAAATACAAGATCAAAATTTGAATAATTGTTAAATAATTTAAAAACATATAATCTTATGCTTTATTGATAGCCATGCTACCAAAATGCACATTTATGAAGATCCTCCCCTATCTTTATTTTCAAACTGGATTATTGTTAAATTGTTATACTGCTAAAAATATTTTAGATATTAATAATATCTTAACATATTGTATTAAATATCATACATTACTTAATTATTATTTAATATACGTTGATGTCTATACAATATTGTATTTTCCCTTTACAAATTTTGTAGATAAAAAAATATGTTCAAATCCAAAACAACTTTGTACAATATTTTATACGATTGTAGACAAAAAAATAGTCACAAAAAGTCGCCTAAAGAAAATAAAATTCAATAAATTATCACGTGCAAAAAGTTAGGTACTAATGCTACACCATAGCCCTTGTTATATTAATGTCATTACAACAATATAAAAGATAATAATATTTTACAATAGGGTGAAAAATCAAGTAGTAAAATATGCATGTATTAGTGTTTAAGCAAATAATAATTGGGTGGATGGGCTCCAAATTTTCATCCATCTATTAAAATTGTAATGTCTCTTTTTAACTCCTCTATCTACAATTAGAATAAACGATTAGGTCTTTCAATTAGAATAAAGAAACTTAGTTTATCTATGGTTAGAATAAAATTAGTTGAGAGATTACTCCATAAAATAAGGTAGAGATAAATTATATATCTCATTCAATTATAATCATAATTAGAGGAAGTTTTTTAGTTAGATATGTTTTATGAAATTAATTATCAATTAATTTCTTACATTTGAAAAAATTAATTATAATTATCTACTATCATTTATGGACTAGCTTACTATGATTTAAGATTGTTGGGTGGTGGGTTATAAAACAATGCATAAGGTAGACATGCGATACCCTTTTGAATATTAATAAAAATCATATTCAATTATATGAAGGTGTTGCTTCTATAAAAACTTACTTGACACTTGAGGATGACAAACCTTAGGGAAATTTGTGGTACACGACATTTCATATTTACACATAGACTCAAGGATCAAGATGATGAATAATTACATGGTTTCATGTGTGTTAAGAACATTTTAGAGTTTAGATCTATATGCTAAACAATTTCCCATTTAGGACATTTCAAAAACCCACTTAGATAGACACATTTTTCTATAATGTTTACATGTGACATATGGATTATTTTTTGAGCCTCTAACGCACATCATTAAAGGCACAAAATTGATGTGCATCTTTTGGTGGTAACTTGAGGTTCTTACATTATATACACACTAATACATGATCTAAGTTAGGGTGCCCAAATATTGGGTATTTTCCCTAATCAATGTAGTAAAAGAAGTTTCATAATGTTTGCCACATATCTAACTACTTTCATAATTCCTTATTTAGGAAATGAACTTCACTCATGGTTGATATTAATGTTTAGATATTTGCATGGTTCACAAGCTTTCTTTATAGTTCTTAAATTATTGAAGTCCTATCAATGATGAGTAGATATTTTTTGCATATGCACCAGAATGTTCTCACCTTATACATGAAATACAAGTGAGTGACAAGCTCTATGTAGCATATACTAGATTTGATCCATATTACAACTTACCCTCCATGATATGATCACATAAAAAGAAAGAAATGTCATCCTCACACTTTTTTTCCTTTTTTTCTAGTGTTGTTTTCAAGGAAGAAAGCACTCCAATAAAAATCTAGATATACTAAACTCATAACTTAATCCCACTCTCACTACCCACCATTGCATGTCAACTTTTAGATATTCTATTGCATAGACACTCATCACCACTATCAGAAAAAGAGACAAGTTGTATTGACCAAGTGAACCCCATTAGATCGACATTTCTTAAGATGGATGTCTCCTCAAAGATTAAAAAACACCCTCATTATGGTATATTTCCATAAGATTAATGAATTAAAAGTTATTAAGATATTGAGTTCTAATGAGATATTTCCATTTGGTTTATTTATTGAAAGATCTAGAGATTGCAGTTGAACTCTATCAAAATGCTTTTTTGCATGGACACTAAAATAATTTCTTGAAATATTGAGAGCAATAGAACCTTTTAAAAATCCCATCTCTAGAATAATATTATAGACAAAATGTTATTTGGTAGGTCCATGTAGGAACTAAATATGATAACCATATAATCATATTTATATTTTGTAGTAGGTAATATACACTCGATTTTCTTATGGACCATATTAGATGAAAGGTAAGATTTTTTGACGTACAATCAAAAATTTGAAAGATTATAGTAACTATATATATTATTTTTAGTTTTTCTATATTCTACAATAAACTATATTAATATTTGAAAGATGATATTAAATAAATAATCATCTAAAAAAATTATGATAAAGATCAATTATCAAATTTAATCCTTAAATCCATATATTTAAAATATGTTTGAATTATCTTCTATCCAAGATCTTAAGTTTTTATTGTTTAAAAATTTTGAAGATAGTTTCATTACATTAATTGTCAATGCAGTCAATAATTGCATGCAAGCATCCAATGTTTGTTGGAAAATTTAATAAAAGTTTGACATTCACTACAATCATCATTAAATATGTAGTTTTGATAGGTTACAAAGGTTATTCACAATTTGAAATGGATGGTGGTATACCCATTTGCACATATAATTTTTAATATTCATTGTTTTGAATCATGGATATATATCAGGTTTCCCAATGGATTAGATATTAAGATGACAACAATTCTAAGTGAAAATAGGACTCACATATTTGTGGTACTTGGAATTTGGAATACCCAAACTACAATTATCCTTGAAAAAGAATTAAAAACATGCATACTCAAAGATATGTGCTAACAACATTGATGACAAAAATATTAAATTAATTATTTAATAGAGCCTTGGGTGCAAGTCTTAAAAATAAAAAATACATGGTTACTTGAAAGGTCAAGACTAAGAAAATTTGGTAAGTCCCATCTTTATAAAAGCGTCAATATATTGTTCTCTCTTTGTTAGTTAGTAGGTTTAAATGCTAGAGTAATGTTGACTCACAAGAAATCATAAATTATTACTAATAACTATCGTAACAATCTATAAAATCAAAAATATTATGTTAACATATTGATAACTATTATTAGATAGCATGTCCATAAGCTAATAATAATGTTATACACACACACACACACACACACACACACACACATACATATAGATACATATACATATATAGGTACATATACATACATATATATTGTACACACACACACACACACACATATATATGTATGTATGTATATGTATGTATATGTATATATATGTATATATACATATATATACATACATATATATATATATATATATATATATATATATATATATATATATATATATATATATATATATACATATATATATATATATATATATACATACATACATACATATATATACATATACATATATGTGTGTGTGTGTGTGTGTGTGTGTGTGTGTGTACATACATACATACATACATATATATATATATAATGACTACTATAATAATTTATAGTAACTATAATGGTTATTACTAAATATGGCCAATAATAATTACCAAGGACTTATTAAAGGTGAGAATGATCATATGATGAAGATTATGGTTAATGTTAATGGTTGGTGTGTGTGTGTGCATTTGTTATTTTTATAATCTTATATAAAATAATAATATTGTTATTAATAATATTTTATATAAATATTTGAGATGAATATATATTTTATATTGTTTATCGATTAAAATTAAAAAATAATAAACTATCAATTTAGAAAATTTATTTGAACATAATATTATAAAGAAAATATATTCAATTTTAAAAATAAAAATAATTTTATAATGAAATATATAAAATTAAAATAGAAGCATTTAAATAATTTGGTAATATTTCGTATATAGTTGAAATAATTGTATCTTTGTTAAGTAATAACTTATGTACTTACCTTTTATACATAATAATTAATGTGTTATTAATTGCTCATTCATTTCATAAATACACATACTATTCACTTAAATGATCTTGAATTAATTGTTTCTTTATTTCATAATAACATACATATTCTTCACTAAAAGGGCATTTAACACTAATAGAGTGAATAAAAGTAGAATTGAAAATGTTTCTTATATTTTATTTTGAACAATGTTGATAACATTGTGTGATTTTTAATTTCGTCTACATACCTACTAACAATATTTTATGTCATTGTAATTTCTTTGTTTATTTCATAGACTTGTCCAATGGGCAATGGCATAAACTTACAACATTGGAGAAATCATATGATAGGTGATTTTATTTTACATTTGAGAGGGGAAACTCCCTCGTATGATGGGAGTATTTTGGGATTTTTATTAATTTTAGATTGAAAGTAAGAAAAGAGACAAAAATGGAAATAGAAAAATTAGGAAATAAAAGGAGAATGAGAGGAAGTAGAGGGAATTGAGAGAAAAAGGGGAAAGACAAATATCATAATAGAATAAACACAAAAGACTATTTGAATAAATCAAAAAAATATAAATGAGTAGGAACTCTTTCTATCATATGAAAACAAGAACACAAATAACAAATGCATGGAGGATGAAATCCATTTAGAAACAAAAGCTCATTCCTACATTTAGATTGCATGCATATGGCACAAATCCCATCTACACATATTCACAACTCAAACTTTACATCATCAGAGTTTCACATACAATGAATAAGTATTGAAGCTTTAATGAATTTTTATAACTATGAACAATAGAGCACATTTCATTACCAATGGACATTATCACCCTCAAAGAAGCATTCATCTCACTTGATTTAATATTCATATTTATAAATATAGAAAACCTACATAGACATAATCTTTAACTTGGATTTCTTCTAGTGCTAAGAGGAACGAAATATTCCATTTATGATGAAAATTGTGTTTGTGTATAATCCTTGAACTTTTACAAATAGTTACATAATTACTTTTGACTCATACTTAACTCAATTTGAGTTGACACATTGATTTGCATGTTATAAAATTGAATTAATTCATATATGAATTAATTTATTCTAATTAATGAATTTAAATAAAAATAGTTTAATTTTAAAAAAAAATTAAACGTGTAAATTCAACTTATTGTTCAATTCAGGCCCACATAAATTAGCCACCTTGACATATTTTAGGACATGAAGCAGGACCCATTGAACCTGGTCCATTGGTAAATAGAGTCTAGCATTTGTATTTCACTTATGATCTGATTATTCTCATCTTTGATTTGTAACCTTATACTAAACTATACAGCTACTTTGATTACCTTCTAGTACATACTTATTATCAATGTATTCACTACCATCGACATAAGGGATCGATAGTCCTCTTCTAAGTCCTCAGTGGAACCAACACACTCACCTATGGTTTGATATGATTGATAATGGAAATCTCTTTTAGATTCAAATAATATTTTACTTCCAATTTGATGATTATAAGCTTGGCTCCACCTTGTCAATTCTCTTCAATTCATTGTGAGTTTGATTCGTCTGAATACCATCATCTCTTGCCTTTAGTTTTAAGTTCCTTAGCCTCACTAATTTTATTCATATCAAGACTTATGATTTTGATTCTTTTGTTGACGTATAAGTTAACATTTTTGGAAACTCATTGAAGAGAATGCATTATAGCATTTAATAAGAAGGGTCTTATAAAACTAAATCATTACATCCATAAGTAGGGGTAGCCATAAGTGTGATAAATAACATTAAATAGAAATGTTTTATCGATGTAATTTATTTCTTCATCAAACAAACACAACTTACAACCATTCTGTACATGTCATTTCGACCAAAAGACTAGCTTACAACTAGCATGAATTTTTATGATGTTTTACATGTTAGGAGTAACAATACAAAGATTTGAAAAGATATTTTTGCATGTAAATAGCTATACCAAGTTTTAAATGGTGCTTCACAAGGTTGAATGGCACTTTTGAACAACTTAAATAATGTTTGGGTGTTAACTTAGCCAGGACAAATCCTAACAAGCTTGAACAACATTATTTATATAGATAAAATGGCATTCCATAGGCTATAATTTTTATGATTTTTAAAGTTTAAATAACTATTATAAATGGTACTCCAAAGCACTTTGGATAGAGTTTCATATGCTTCTAGATGGTTTTGAACAACTATAGAATGGCTCTTCACATACCTTTGTCTTACTCTCCTTTTTGTTTATATCATGGCATTAAATAGCAATAATTTGAATGGTGTCCCATAGGCTTTAGAATGGTGTGTTAAGTGTGGGAAAAATAGTCAAATAAATTTCATGACACAAAAAAGTAGAATAAAATTTATAAATGGCACTTCATGGGCTAGATAGTGCTCTACATGATTTAATGTCTTGTTCTTGACCTCATTTTTTTTTTGGTAAACAAAGATAAAAAAAACTTACTTATACTTCAATTAACCAATATATTTAAAAATTCATTTTTATTAAAAATAAGATATGGGTGATCGATAATTAATTAAATAAGTTATCAATTAAAAATAATTATTCAAAGTGGATTTTCAATATAGATATTTTTAATGGTTTTCAAAATTTAATTATCCACTTTGTTATTCCATCTTAAAATATCAATCTTAACCGAACATATTTAAATCTCTAGTATAGTAAAGTGTTTAAAAATATATCTATTGAAAATCTCTGCATTGGTAAAACTTATTGAAATCTCAACTGTGGCAAAGTGTTTAAATATCTCCACTTATTTATTTTCACGGCGGGATGGAGAAGTCTTTGTACTTTTCCAAATAATTTTTTTATTATCACTCAAAAATTTCACTTTCTTCATTAATGATAGGTATTAGAGGCTGCTTTGTTTAATTTTAAAACCACCTTCAAATATTCAATATTAAAACCTTTTTATTGCACTATGAGTGAAAAACACCATTCAAACTCTTTATTATTTCCTTCAAATAGTCTCACATGAAAATGTGAATTAAATTACCTCAACAGCTTGAAAATTGGTCTCAGCCATAAGCTTGGCTAAACCCATTCCTCTTACAAGCTTGGTGGTCTGAATGTCCATGTCATATTTTTGTAGCTTATTGACCCACCTACACCTCTTATTGAACACGTCAATCCAAGTTAAAATGTCCTTCACCATGGCGTGATGGATGTATACAATAATCTTGGAACTCATAATATATGGCCTGAATGTTTTAACAACTTTCAAAAGAGCAAAATCTTATTTTTCCATGATGGTGTATTTTAGTTTAGTTCCTTACATAGCTTTGATAAATAAAACTATGGGTTGCTCATGACCCTCCTCATTTTTTGCAATAAGACAACAACCAAAGTATTGGATGATGCAAAAGAGAATACTTGAAATGGCTTTGTGTAGTCAAGACTAGCCAAAATAGGGGTAGACTTTAAATCACCCTTGATGTTGATGAATGCTTGCATGGCCATCTCCTCCCATTTAATGGTCTAGTCTTTCTTTAACATATAATTAATAGGCAAAGTGATTTTTCCAAAATTAGACACAAACCTCCTTACAAAGTTAATCTATCCAAAGAAAGACTGAATTCCTTTCTTAGACTATGGGATAGGCACTTTTTCAATGGCTACAACCCTTTCGAGGTCAATCATAACACCATCTTTGGACACTATATGTCCCAACAACTTGGCCTTTTATATTCCAAAGTGGCACTTCCTAAGATTAAGTGAAATGTTGAACTTCATGCATCTAATCAACACCTTTTTCAAATGCTCCAAATGGTCCTCTCTTATTTTGGAGTACAAAGTGATATCATCCTGATACACAATAATGCACTTATTAATTATCCTTACAAAATCAACATCCATAGCTTGTTAGAAAATTACACCAATATTCATAAATCCAAAAGGCATCCTCATGTACACATAAGTGCCCCAAGGCATTGTGAATGTAGTCTTAGACCTCTCAAACTCTTTGAAAATAACCTGGTTGTAGCCTGAGAAGCCATACAAAGTGGATAAAAATTCTGATCTAGTGATGCTTTGGAGCAAGTTATCCATACTGGGCAAGGGATGATTATCCTTTAAAGAATCTTTATTCAAATTTTTAAGATCCACACACAAATAGATGTCAACATTCTTCTTTCTTATGGGGACTAAATTTTTAACCCATGATGAATATCTGATGGGCTGAATGATACCCCCATCCCTTAGCTTCTTTAATTCAATGCTCATCTTGGTGGCCAAGATAGATTTAATGGATCTATATTTCTACTTGAAAGGTTTGCTATTAGGCTGAAATGGGATGATGTGTTAGAATAAGTCTTCCTTATATGATTTTAGCTTAGAATAAGACCACGCTAGGTAATCTTGGTACCTCCTCAGCAGCTGCATATAAGCTTTTTTCACTATTGTACTCAGGTGAGTACCCATCCAAACCTTCCTTTTATTCTCATGAAAACCCAAATTACATTCAGTCACATCCTTTGAGATGAATAAATCTCTTGACTTGATTCTATCTGCCCCATCAAAAGATGCTTCTATACTGACCAATCCTATTGGGATATTATTTGTCTTCAGTTGAATGATATCTTTCCTGAATAAGGTCTCTTTCCCATCATTAACTTGAACCATGGGTTTCAAGTCTATGAGTTGATCATGGAACTCAGGCTCATAATTCATAAACCTCTTAATTTACTCATCATCATCAAAGACCTAACAATGATGAACATTATCTGGTATTAAGGGCCTAACAATCATTTCTACTTGATATTGACAGTGAGGGATCGTATTTGCAAGGTCAAATTGAGCATTCAGTCTTACAAGTATTTCAACTTCTTGGTTGAAACTTTTATCATGATAACAAATATTGAATGCATCAAATAACTCTAACAAGTCCCAAACAACATTCCTATATTGTTTTAACCTTTTATTTTTCATGGCAAAAGCACTATGGACTTGCTTTACCACTAACTTGGAATCACCCTTAATAATCAAGTATTTGATTCCATATTCATGTGCAATCCTTAGACCAAGAAAAAGTGCCTCATACTTAGTAGTACTATTAATACACTCAAAATAAAGTTGGAAAGAAAACATAAAGCATTTACCATTAGGGACATAGAAGATAACCCAAGCTCCATTTCCAAGATTGGATCAAGGTCCGTCAAAGCACATTCACCAAACTACATTTTCTTTGTTTGGTTTAACATCAAGAACAATAGGTTGATTTCTAACATCAACATTCCTAACAAATTTTCCAAGCTCAACATCCATGTATAGCACTTCCTTGAGAGCATGCTTTGGATCTTCAATCACATGTAACATCTTTGGTTCTCTATAAAGTCTGACCATCTTACCTTCCAAAGGAATGGTAGCATAAGAAAGGCTGATTTATAGAATTCCACCCATCTTGGTAGCCTATTTACATGACATTATCATCCCCCATTTAGGTAGGTAGTCTATAACTACCACATCCATGTTCAAGCACTTACCAAGATGAACTGCCAATTATACCACTAGTCCCTTTGCTTGTCCCAAAATTGAAACCTCTCATGAGTCCATGGCATAACACTTGACAAAGGTTGATGTGATCCTTACTCTGAGCTTATTGAAGACACCTAAGGGCATCACCTTACAAGAAGCATCAAAATTGAACATGCAATTATGAATAACTAGACCATTGCTCAGTAGAGTCATATTAAAAGGGTCCATGTTCAGTTGACTCTCCACTAATGCACTCCCCAAATAAACCTTCAGAGGAGGTTCAATAACCTCTTATGATTCTTCATCTTATTTTAGGGGTGCTTAGGGTAACTTGAATTTATTCATAGTTGACCTTTCACCAAAATCCAAGTATTCAAAGGCCCTCTTCCTGTGTTCATGTATTCTCAATAACTCAACAAGTGGTACAGTGATCTTATATTTGACTCAACACTTGAGCCATGTCACACATACTATACTAAGGAAGAGACCTATTTGGTGAAAGGGCACTGACACCTTTAGTTTGAATATAGTCTCTAAAGGTCTAAAGTGGAATAGGTTGGGGTGGATTTGGAACTTTGAAAGTAGCCTTCAAAAGCATATTTTGCTTAAGCTCATTTGCACTCTTGGGGATGCTAGATAATATAGACATTTTGTTGTTCCTAGGAAGAGTAGATATAAGATTATAAATGTGGGTTACAGTTGCTATCTTGTAAGCTTTTGAGACTGTTATAACTTTCTTTACTTCCTTGTTTGCAACCCCTACCTTTTAATTTATAGGGACAGTGTCTTAACGAGCAGTACTTGGTTGCCTACTTCTCAAGTTATTTTTTTTTTTTTGGCAGTTATTGTATTAATCAACAGCTACTTATCCTAAACTAACAAAACTCCCCCTAGATATTTCTTGATCATCATAGAGCATAAGAGATCAAAA
The DNA here is from genome assembly GCA_037957365.1 of Torreya grandis. NCBI lineage: Eukaryota > Viridiplantae > Streptophyta > Pinopsida > Cupressales > Taxaceae > Torreya > Torreya grandis. Next base: position 2,324,714 of record JARHVA010002767.1, read on the forward strand.
TAGTGGATGGGTAATTCATATGCCTATGCCACATTAACATCACAAGCAAAGTCAAAAGTTGGGACACTCTCCATTTTAGTGGTACTCCAAGACTGATCAAACATAGCATCAGTCAGTAATTTCATGAAGGTAATCGATTCATCTTGAGGTATTTAACAATCAAACACAATCATCTCATATTTAAATGACACATATTTAGGTTTATCTGGCTCTTCCTCAAGTTGTTTAGCAGTATCACACAAAGGGTGTGGAAGAAATCACTTATCATAATAATCAATGTCTAAATAAAAATTTACAGTATTTACCTTGGTATTTAAAGGATTAGGCACCTCTTTTGTAGCCTCTTTTTTATAGTTTCCTTTCATCCTATCTTCACATTCAAGCCTCTTTCCTCTATCATTCTCTATACTATGGAAAACAGCCCCCTTTGCACTTGATTTGGATCCAGAGATATATCATAGTTGGTAGACACCTGAGGGACCCCTTTTTCATCTCTAGCCAACTTGTATGACATTTATTTGACAATAGAGGCCAAGGATTTAATAGTTTCCTCCAAGTTAGTTATCTTCATGGGTTGTGTCTTTTTTGAATTGACCAGCTTCACATCAACCAACTTGTTCAAGGACTTTCCCACAGCCTTGATATTGTTCTCAATTTGGATGGCCATATTGAATGATAACTGTAAGTTAGTAGGAGACTTGTCCCTCAAGAAATAAGCAACCTTCTTATCAAAGGCATCATATTAGTTCATCAAGCATGATATGTCATTAGACTTGATGTTTTTGGGCAACTGCATCATGGTCTTGTTGAACTGAGTGTTAAAGTCCAACACACACTCGTTAGGATTCTTCTTTATATTTTCAAATTCATCCAAGAGAAACCTTGGATCAATCTTATCACCATACTAGATTCTAAAAACATTTTACATCTTTTCCCATGAATCAATGCATCTAGTGAGAAGGGAATTAAACCATTATCGAGCATCTCCCTCCAACGTGTCTATAAACAACTAGATGCACACATCCTCATACTCAATCTCATAATCTTCAATGATATTCTAAAAGGCCCTCAAATGGTGATCATTGCTTACTATAATATTCCCTTGGAATTTTGGGAGGCATTTCCTAACTTCATGTGGAACCTCATTAGGATAGCCTTTCATCTCATCAAAATTGATGGGTCTAAATATGGGAATTCTAAATGCAAGATGTGCATTCTCCTCTTGGTCCCTATGCCTCATGATTGGTTCAATAAGATGTTCAAGAGCAAATGGAAAAGGGTTATGAGGGGGTGAACATAGTGGACTTGGTAGATCAGATCTAGGAGGGGATTCAGTTGGTTAAGAAGGCACTAGAAAATGGACATGACTATGTGTCTCGGAATTAGTAGAAGAGCTTTCATAGTCCTCAATAATAATGGGCTAACAAATATTTCAATATTATCAAGGTCTTGAAGGTCCTAAAAAGCTAAACTTTGCCCTTCATTAGGCCTCCAGACTTGTCCCCTTCTTTGAGGAAGACCTAAGGGTAGAACAAGTCGCTTAGATGGGTCACCTTTGAAGGATGATCTTAGTCCTTCCATCTTTGCAAACAATGAAATACTCAAAACTGAAATCTAGTAAATATTTAGAATAGGCACCAATCTTTCTTGAAACTAGATGATACAATAGGAGTCGCCACTAGAAATAAACTTCTAGAATAGAACAGTTTACAAACCATTGTGATACAGATTGAAAATAGATTTTTTGAAGGTAAATGATATAAATAACAAAGACATTGAAATTTTAAAATAATGTTTAAAAGGGAGAAGACACCCTCCAACATGTAATTTTAATAGTTCTTTACAATATACTCAACATAAGTCAAATTTTCAAACCTTGAAAAACTTCCTAGCACATCCCCAATGGAGTGTTGTAATGTTGAAATCCATGATAGTCAATTCAATGTAGTAACAATAGAGAACTTTCAAACTAATAGCATCTCTCTACAAAATTCCTTGGCAATACGAGTGATAAGGAGTGTCCTCGACAATGATGCTAGTTTGGTGTTGGTTCCCAATTATACACCTCTCTAATCTGGCCTTGCACACTTGAGGGGAAATGGTAAATAGTGATGAAAATCTTGTTATAATGTCATTTTAACTGAGGAGGGTTTATCATCAATAATAAGCCAGACTAAGAAAATGAATGGGGAGTCACCTACAAAGGGTATGGTTAGCTCCCTACTACTTTTGGCTCTACCTGAACCAAGGTGAGAGAAACAATGGGGTAGCTTGTTCACATGGAGGCATTTTACAATTCAATCTCCATGGAGATTATTAGCACAAGAAAAAAATATGACCAGAGCATAACCATGTCTACACACACTTCACCTGTGAAGGGTTGTCACACAAAATGAACAAATACTCTATGTCATACACAAGCTGCTAAACATAGATGAAATTATGACTGCAATCTTCATTTAACAAGATATTCAATAGCATAAGGAACTAAACAAAAGATTTCAATGATAGGATTTTTAGTACAAACTACAAACACATTCCAAATAGGCAAGATCTTATACATTTTCAAGGCAAATAACACTTATAATATGCAACAAAGTGTGTTATTTACAAGGTAGGATGGATTTATAATTAATTTTAGAATGGAGGGTGGTGTATTGGTGGCTTCCAAAAAATAAATTTTATATTAGTATTTTATGACCATGTTCCTTAGTAAAGATGCATAAAAAACTTCAAATATAAGACAATGATAAACACCAAATGATCCCTAAGAGACTAAGACATACATTGAAACTAAAATCTCAAATACTTTCTCCTGCTAAATTCATGAACACAGGGAGTCCTTAAAATATATTCAACAATGAATTTCCAAATGTAACTAAAAAAAGGGATTTGTAACCTAAGTTCATACTCAAAATGACAATCAGTAATGAACACAAACTAGATATCTAATCAACAAAACTTTCAAAACATATTATTGCATTTCATTAGTAGAATATAGTAACGAACCACAAATGTTTTTTTGTGACTTGAATAGAAATGTTATAGACATCAACACTTTAAAATGTTATCATGGGGACAAGCATGGTGAGACTACTCTTTTGACAAGGGAGACATGAACATGCTCTCAAAGATTGCTAATAGTTATATAGATGTAACCACCTCAGAAAGGGAGACAAAGTATACACACAACAATTGATCTCAGAAGAATTTATGTAGAAATTAGACTTAGAGGAAATGGATGCCTAAAATAACCTATATCAACTGAAGGCCAACCTCAACCAACAATAACCAACCACCTTAAAATAGAATAAAAAATCCCTATTTATACATTTTCAATTCTTCTCAAATCTAAGACCATGGGCTACAACTTGCAAACATTGCATAATAAACTTTTCCAATCCCATCAAGATGCTCCCAACCAAAAAATTCCTTTTTCTACACCTAAGATATTCATCTATTTTCATGGAAAATCATTATTACAACTACCTCTACAAAGAATGATGAGGACTTGCAACCACCTAGATTGTATAACTTGATCTTTTAGATAAAAAATGTATTTTACACAAGCCTGGAGGGAGGACATTCACTTGATGAGCCAAATAGATTTTGTTTTGATGTGGAAATACCTAAAGATCCCCTTGATCACTCACTTTCATAGCTAGAGGAAAATCCATTTAAAATCCAAACAAATTTTATCTGTATGTGCTACTCATTTGTAAATGCTTCCCTATTACTCAATTTTCAAATTATGGACACTTATAGATAGGAAATCTCTTCTTTGTGCATGCTAAGGGAAATACCATTACCTACAATGATGGCTTGGGAGTTGATCTGATTATGAATTGAAATAGGCAAAGATCCACTATCATGATTTAGGAATATTCACTCTAGAATGGTTGCTAAACATTCTTCTATGTTCCCACTCATTTCCACATCCATAGAAAATACATCGAGTTTAACATCGATTGGGACACTTGTCATTTCCTCATGCAATTTTGACCCCTCTAAAAAGTGTACCTTGGCTCATACCATTATATCTTCACTTCTAGAGAAAATGTGAGTTCTAGATCCTACATGAAAATCTTAATCTCTAATCTTGTAGTATGTAACTATGCCACTTATCATTCCTACGCTCTTTCATAAAATCCTTAAATTTTCAAACTCTGCTATGCACCATCAAATATAGTTAGGGTAAGTAAATGCACTTTATCAAATCATGATTCAAGGAGTGAATCATGATTGGATATTACTTCTTCTTTGGCCCTAAGGATATGCCACTTGGTAACCCTATAAGCTTCTTGTGTACCTTGCAGATAACTGTTATTATCTTGAGTGCACTTATGCCATATAGAAGTGTCTCTCCTCATCTTGGTCCCTATTGACTTGTCAACTACTAAGTCACACTATCAAAGCCTTGAAATAATCTCAAAATTTAAAACGGACCTTGCAAGCTTGACACTTGGTAGCCCCATTGTTATCATAAGTTCCTTTGACTATTCATCTTTAATCGTTCACTATCATATCATCCTACTATAAATGAACACAAGTTGTTGGATCTACCTTTATTTGAAAGCAAATGTCTACTTCACAGGGTCTAATATTGATGCTCACATGATGATCATGGATATTTGAATCCCAACGACTACTTACCACAACATAAAGGTTATGTCTATGTGCATGTCAAAAGCATTTGAATTCCAATAGCTAGTCCTTGTAGCATAGAGTTAATGTTTATGTACCTGTCAAAAAAATCTATGACACATCACATCTACAACTTGGAAATATTCTTTTGGGGACTTTATTCTATGGAAATTTTGTCTGAGTCTATATCTTTGGCCTCCTCATATGCTTTGGCACTTCTACTTTAGGTTTTTCCTTTAGCATAATTATCCTGCAATAATTCTTTCAGGTATTCTATCAGGATAATTATTTTAGATATAATGTCTAAGATAATTTCCTCGAAGGATTTAACTTCACACTTTTCCTATAAAAATTGAGTCTTTAGCTTTTTGCCTTCATCGGGATAATTATTTTGAAAATTTTATCTAAAATAATTTCCATGTAAAAATTGAGCTTTGTACTTCTCTCAAATAAATACAATTCCTTTGAAATTTTTACTTAGGCAAAATTTTTGAAGGAAATAAAACCTCTGCTCTACAACAAATTTACCGAAAGAACCTTCAGAGTTTTTGTTAAGGGCACCTATCCTTAAAAAATGCCCTCAACCCCTTTTGGAATGGTCCATTGATCTCTTGAAAGTGTCTTTCAAACTTTTTGAAAGTGTCCTCCATCTTCAAAAAGTGCCCTTAAAAACTTTTGAAAATGTCTTTCATCTTCAAAAAGCGCCATTCGATAACTTTGTAAGTGTCCTTCAGATCCAGAAATATCCTTCAAAAAATTTATAGATACCCTTCAAGAATTTTTCAAGGGAAAAATGCTCGTAGTAAATAATCCTTTGGAAATTTTACAAAGTCAAAATGACCATTCAAAAGTGCCTTTCGGGAATTTTGCAAGGGCAAAATTCCTAAAAGAAACAATCCTTCAAAACTTTACAAAGGCAAAATAACCCCTCGAGAGTTTTGAAAATGTCCTTTAGGATTTTTGTAAGTGTACTTTGCCCTTTGAAAGTTCCCTTTGGGAACTTTACAAGGTCAAAATGCTCGAAAGAAATGATCCTTTGGAACTTTTTCAAGAGCAAAATGACACTTTGGGACTTTTGGAAGTACCTTTGGCCACAACAAATGACCTTACAATTCCTTCAAGATTTTTATGCAGGAAAAATGCTTGAAGGGCAATTTCCATTCAAACCTTTTTTCATGAACAAAAGGTCCAAAATAAATAAGACTTATCAAATGAAATAGGCCTTCAATATTTTGTTCAGACAAAATGCCTAAAGGAAATGACCCTTTGAGCTTTTTGTGCAGATAAAAAGTATGAAATAAATAATAACTAGCATTTTTCCCAAAACAAGGATTTCCTTCAAGATTTTTGTGTGGAAAAAATGTTCAAAGGGCAGTGCCCTTTGGACCTTTTATCGTGGACAAAAACTCTGAAACAAATGACCCAAAACAATTGAAATAGCCCTTTGGGACTTTTGTAAAACACTTAGCCCAAAAGAGATGAGTGATTGAATTCCATCACAACTTTTATAGCAGATAAAATGCCTAATGGAAATAAGCCTTTAGACTTTTTATCTAAGACAAAGATCCCAAAGATCTATTTTTATCGAACATTGTGTTCATGCAAAAGGCCTAAAAATTCTAAAGAAAAAACACTTTCACCAAACAAAAAACAAGACAAAGGACCTAGCCAATTTTTACATGAACTTGACCTTCCAAAGGAATACATAGGGGTAGGTCTTGGGCTAATGACATAGACATATGTATAGACAAGACCCAATTATTTTAGTGTAATTTGGGCACTAATACTAGCTCTCACTCAGGTATCCATACCCCCTATGGGTGTGCAAAAAACCACAAAATACAAGACTAGGTGTCAATCCATTGGGCTATGGATTCAAAACTTAACAACATTTTCAACAAGCATCAATGAAGGTTATACAAAACATGGTATACTTATAAAAATATATCAATAGGATTTGAAAATTAACACACAACAAAAGGAATGGAAAAGAGCTATACAATTAAGGCCCAAAACAAGGGGTAACAAAACAACAAAAAGATAGAGCAACAAAAACTATACAATATGGTACACATGTTTTGGATGGACTCAATCAAGGAAGTGTTTTAGATGTCTACCATTAACTGGTAGATCCATTATCTCACTATCCAAATCTCTCAAGAATAAATTATGATCTCCAATCCTACAGTCAATGGAATAGGGACCATCTATAAGGCATCAAACTTGCCATGTTTTCCTTTCTCTTCATGCCTATTGTCCTAAAGTAGAACTAGATCACCTACTTGGAAAGTCCTTGGAGTGACCTTTATATCAAATATTTTATTTAACTTCTCCTTGAACTCAAGGTGTTTTTCATGATCTTGTCTATGAGTTTCATCAAGCTCAATAATCTGGTTTACCCTAATTTCATAGGGGTGGACTTGTTCATCATCCCCTAGTTATTGCATGAGCTCATCAGTGGGTAGCTACAAATTCATAGATAGAATTACTTTAGATACATATATAAGATCAAAAGGGATTTTGCATGTAGTTCTATTAGGATTAATCCTATCAACCCACAAGGCAAACTTAAGCTACTCACTCCACTTCTTTTTGTTTGCTTCTAATGTTTTTTTGATGATCTTGAGTAAGTTTTTGTTACTTGATTCAGCTTGTCCATTCCCTTGGGGTTATAGTTGGAAGCATAGGTCAAGTCAATCCCATAGTCTTTACATAATTCCACCAAAGGTTTAGCTTTGAAGCTCGTGGCATTATCAACAACTATCTTAACAAGCACACTAAATCTACAAATAATCTGATTTAACATAAAATTTATGACTACTTGGTGTGTTGCTTTCTTCGTAGGGATTTTTTCAACCTATTTGGTGAAGTAATAAGTTATAACTAGGATTCATCTATGTCCAACGCTTGATGAATCAACTATTTTTATAATGAAATCCATTCCTCATTATCTGAATGGGCTCTCAATCATCATAGGTTTCAAGGGAAGAGAACCTAAAGATTTCATCCTAACAGCAAAGTGCTAACATTTCTCACATTGTCGAACTGCCTAAGTAACATCCTTGAATAGTGATGGCCACCAATACCTATCTCTCATAATTTTATGAGCTATTACTTTGTAATGATCTTGATATTCAATATATGTAGAAATACCCTTAAGGTAGGGAAACACCATATAATACTCCTTTAGGAAGGAATAACTCCACAATGTCTCTTCGAGGGGACAACCTCCAATATCCTCTTACAATAGAAGACTCAATGCTTACTTGATATCTTTACCATGATAATCATCTCCTATATATATACATCTATCTAACCCATGGATGGATAACCTCCTATTCCCAATGTAGGCCGACCATTACCCAATATACTACTTCCACAAGTTACTCTATTATCCTAATATAGTGTACCCATATAACTAACTAAGGGGATGGGTGCCACATTTCAGCATCTCCATCAATCCATATACATCAATACATCATATCCCTAGGTACATAGCATTCCTTCCCTCCTTGACATGTTTCATCCCCGAAACATAGGAAGAAACCAAATAATGAGTGTGCTTCAAATCATTGCACACTTGTCTCCAATCTCGATCATCTAGCCATCCATATGTGATCTTGGTAGGTGATAGCTCTCCAAGCTTGTTTCCAAATTTCATTGTGCTCCTCTGATTTCATTCATGATCATAATTATATTGCTTTGGTGTCCAAGCATAATTATTCCTCTTTTCATTCCATGTACCATATTCTGCTGCGCTACTCTGATTCCAACCATGACCATAGTAGGTATTCTTCCATGAATAGTCATAGTTTTTTCCCCATTCATTCCATGTTTCATAGTATTTTTTCTTTAGATTCCATGCATATCGATAATGATTGGAAATTTTATTTCCTGTATAGACAAAATGATTGTTGTTATGACACTTCCTCATCTGGTTCCATGATTGTTTCCTCTCATGATGATGTGGGTGTCTATATACCTCAACCTTTTCCAATAATTTGACCTTATCCACCTTTGCTTCTACCTCGTCCACATTTTCCTTCTTTGTCTCTTGAGTATATGAATTATTCATTTGTAGTGTGTCTTTATCTATATCATCTAAATCTTCATCATGATCTTCATCACCTGTTTCAATCTCATCTTTATGATCTACCTGGATTGTTATTGGTGCCTTTTTCACTATGATATCTTGTAAAGTGATCTTCTTTTTCTTATACCAAAACTTCATGAAATTTTTCTAAACATTGATATTCATTTTTCCAAAAGTCTCTAACTATGGATATCCAAGAACTATATCCATATCATCCATATCCAAAGCATAAAAATCTGAATGCCAAACATATTTTTCCATAATGAGCTTCAGATCTTCAAACATTGAAATATTCTTACCATCTACTTGAACCTCCTTGATATTATTTGCTTGAACATGTAGATGCTTAGCCACATTCATGTTAATGAAGTTAGACTTGTTGTTAGGGTTTATGGACACGACTACCTTCTTCTTTTGAATGTATCCATGAAATTGAAAAATTGACTCAGATTTCTTTAGAGCCAAATTATTTGAACCCTTCTTTTCTTCTTCTTCTTCTTCTTCTTCTTCTGAAAATATTTGCAACTCCATGATCCACAAAAAAAATTAAGGTTCATGAAACCCTAAAATGTCAAAACTGATCCATAAAATCACAATAAATCACTTTTAAAAACTCAAAAAATTCTAAAATTTTGACTGTGCTTCTCTTATATCTTCTTAAATCTCAAGTAAAAATTTTGAATAAAAATTCCTTATATTTCGAAAGATATAGTGAAATTATTATAAACCCTAAAATAGTAATAACTCCCTCAAAATGGATCAAAAAATCTCAATTTGTTTATTGTGACTTATCTAATATATTTTCCATATCCAGTAAAAATTTTATGGAAAAATTTTCAACCAATAAAAAGTTATTGATGATTTAAAAAACTAGGGTTTCACTCCACAAATTGCCCAAATCGAAGCTCTGATACCACTTGTAATGATCTTGATATTCAATATATGTAGAAATACCCTTAAGGTAGGGAAACACCATATAATACTCCTTTAGGAAGGAATAACTCCACAATGTCTCTTCAAGGGGACAACCTCCAATATCCTCTTACAATAGAAGACTCAATGCTTACTTGATATCTTTACCATGATAATCATCTCCTATATATATACATCTATCTAACCCATGGATGGATAACCTCTTAATCCCAATGTAGGCCGACCATTACCCAATATACTACTTCCACAAGTTACTCTATTATCCTAATATATTGTACCCATATAACTAAGGGGATGTGTGCCACATTTCGGCATCTCCATCAATCCATATACATCAATACATCATATCCCTAGGTACATAGCAGAATTTAGGTATAAAGTATCCACCATAGACTCTACTATGGAAATCTTCAATCATGATAGTAGTTTGGTCTTCCAGCACACATCTTAGGAGAACCCCATCTAGATTATTCCATGTTAATCCATTCTCAGTCAAAAGGAATTTTTAGGACATAAGCTTAAGAGTTCTTCTTTGAATCTTGTCTAAGTCAGGGGGACAATTTAGATTTTACAAGTAGTAAATAATGTCTCTATACTAAGGAGATGCGTTAAACTAAATTAAGGAATCGTCAGTTTTAAAAACAACATTATTTACCTCAAAAAATTACAAATTGGTCTTAGCCAGAAGCTTGGCTAAACCCATTCCACTTACGAGCTATTGGAAATATTTTTACATTGATGTCAAAGGACTGGCATTGGTGATAAAGGCCCCATAGCATTTAATGGTGTTTTTAATATTCATATCTTGTATAATATGTGTTGATATTTATTTAATATTAACGAATATATTTTTGGTTGCATAAAAGTCAAAAGAGGGCCCATGGAGAAGTCAAAGAGTCACAGGGTAAAGATAAAAGAGGAATGGGATGCATTTTTCCATGAAGAGTCATCTTGGGGAATTCTAAGAGTTACCAAGTGAAGACAAAAGTGGGTATGGTACATTTTTCTATGAAGAGCCATCTTAAAGAATTTGAAAGGTCACCAAGATAAAGATAAAAGGGGAAAGGATGCATTTGCTCATGAAGGGTCACCATGTGACTTTTCAAATACAAGGATACGAAGGGTCATACAAGTTTGGCACTATTTTCTATGAGAATTTAAGGGACACAAAGGGTGAATGCCAAAGGTCATTTGGAAATATATAAATAAAGGCTTGAGAAGCCATTTTTAATATGCAAGAGACTGCATGGTTTGTATTTTTTTATATAAGAAAAGAGGAGAGAATGGAAAGAGATATTGTAGATTTTTATCATTTGTTGAGTAAGAAACATTGGTAACATTGAGAGATAGTTATGTTTTATACACAATAGGGGTTGGTGCTCCTGTCGGTTGGTGCTCACAAATAATCGTTATGATGGTGCTCGGCAAAGGGGTTGGTGCTCCTGTAAGTTGGTGCTCTTTCATATGCTTGAGATTGTTCTTAGTGATTTTTTCCATTTTGGATCTTCACATAAAAATTTGGTGTCTCTCTATCTCTCTCTCTTGTGTGGTGCATATTGCTTTCAATTTTATTGCATAGCTTGAATAAATGGTTAAGTAGAATTTGATTAAGTAAAAGGATTTTAAGATATATGATATAATGATTCACCCCCCCTCTCAGTATATCATGTGCTTAATAATTGGTATCAAAGTCGATTCTTTTTTTTTTTAAATTACAGCTTCAAGGTAGATCAGGGAAAACATGATGGTTGGATCACATGAAGGTTTTTATACAAATAAGGAACCTTTGTTTGATGGAACAAATTATGTTTTTTTTAGCATAAAGATAAGGACTTATTTGATGGCCCTTAGATTTGATATTTGGTAAGCAGTGGTTGAAGAATATGAAGAGCCACAGACACTTGTAACTACTCTGATGGAAAAGAAGGCAAGTGAAAATAATACTAAAGCTTTAAATACTATTTTATGTGGTTTATGTGAATCAAAATTTGTTAAAGTTATGTAATGTAAATATACTCATGAAACTTGTGTAAAGCTTGAGAATATTTACATAGGTGATGGAAAAGTTTAGCAAGCTAAGCTTCAGACTTTTAGAAGATAGTTTGAGAGTTTGAAGATGGAAGAGGAAGAAAATATAGCAAGTTACCTTTTGTGGGTTGATCAAATAGTTAATCATATTCAAGGTCTTGGAGAAAATATAGAAGAATCAATGGTGGTGAAAAAAAATTTAAGATCTCTACCAATGAGATATGATGCAAAGGTTATGGCAATCAAGGAGATGAAGGATCTAGCCAAGCTAAATATGGATGAACTACATGGAATTCTCACAGCATATGAGATGCAAACTGAATAGGAGAAACCTTCAAAAAGGGAAGCTAATTTCAAGACATCAAAGAAAGACAAGGCTAAGATTCAAGAATCAAGTGACAGCTCTAGCGGTGATGAAGATGATAATGGAGCCCTATTCATACATAAGCCAAAAAAGGGTATAAGTAAATATAAAGGAAAATTGTCTTTCAAATTTTTTGTATGTAGAAGGTCTTAAGCATAATATTTTGAGTGTAATTCAAATATGTGATCAAAGCACACACTAAAATTTTATGTAGAAGGTTGTGAAATTAAGAGAAAATATTTACATGTGTAGGTTACAGATGCTCAGAGAATAGGTAATAATTTATATATGTTATCAAATATCAAAGGTCAAAGATATTGTTTGAGTTAGATTGAAGAAATTTGGCTATGACATAGGAGAATGGGACATATAAATTTTAATAATCTTGTCAACATCAATAAGAAGCAAACAATCAAAAATCCTCCAAAGATTATAAAGCCATCCAACATGCTTTGTGAACCTTCTCAGCATGGGAAGTAGGCTAGAAGGTAGTTTAAAACAAAAGAATACTCAACCAATCAGATGTTAGAGCTTGTTCACACTAATTTATGTGGACCTGTGAGAACTCAAAGTACTCAAGGTGAGAAATATTTCATGTTGCTTAATGATAATTTTTTATGTATGATTTGGATAATATTTTTAAAAAAATCAGAAGCTTTCAGACATTTCAAAGCATTCAAAACATTAGTTGAGAATGAAATCTATTTGAATATTAAGTGCCTAAGATCTGATCAAGGAGGAGAATTCATGTCAAATCAGTTTATTGAGTATTATGAAGACCATGAAATAAAGAGACATTATTCAATAGTCAGAACTCTACAGAAAAATAGAGTAGTTGAATGACGAAATAGAGTAGTTCAAAAGATGGTGAGGATAATGCTAAATGAATCTAAGATACTGGATAAATATTAGACAGAGGCAGTTGGTATAACAATGCATATCTAGAATAGAGAATTATTGAGAGTCAACAGTGACAAGACTCCTTATGAGGTATGGAAAGGCAAACTAGCTACAATTGATAATTTTAGAGTTTTTAGTAGTAGATGCTTCATAAATAGAATCAATGAAAAATAGGGTAAGTTTGAATCTAGAGCTGATGAAAGTATATTTCTTAGTTATTCTTAAATAATTAAAGCTTATAAATATTATAATAAAAGAACCAAAAAAATAGTTGAAAGTGCAAGTGTCAGCGTAGAAGAAGATGGAACACAAAGAATTAGCGATCTAGTAGATATTTATGAAATCATTGAAGAGGAAGATTTTGAAGAATCAAACAAAGATGAGAAAAAGGAGAAAAAGGACACCAAAAATCCATCCAAATATGTCTAGAGAAATCATAATGAAAGTGACATCATTGGGGACATAAACGAAGGAATTCACACAAGAATAATAATGATAAGTGAATCTAAGCAAGTTAATTTCTCTTTGTTATCCAAAATTCAGCCTAAAACTTTTTCAAAAGCTAGACATGATAAGCATTAGGTCAAGGAATTGGATGAAGAATTAAATTAGATAGAAAAGAATGATACTTGAGAATTATTGCCTAGACCAAAAGATCATAATGTGATAGGAAAAAAATGTGTTTACAAAAATAAGATGAATGAAAATGGAGAAGTGACCAAGAATAAATCAAGATTAGTATGTATGTAAAGGCTATGCTCAATTTGAGGGAATAGATTTTGAAAAAACTTTTGCACCAATAGTAAGGCTAAAGGCTATTAGAATGTTTCTTGCATATACAGTGTTTTAAAATTTCAAAGTATTTTAGATGGATGTCAAGTTTGCTTTCTTGAATAGGAATCTAGAAGAGGAGGTCTACATTGAGTAGACAGAGGGATTTCTTCTCTCAAATGATAGTAACCATGTATGCAAATTGAAGAAATAACTATATGGATTGAAACAAGCTCTTAGAGCTTGGTATACAAGACTTGATAAATACCTACAAGATCAAGGTTTCAAGAGAGGATTTGTTGACAGTAATCTCTACATCAAAATAGAAGGTGAGCATCAGTTGATTGTTATGGTATATGTTGATGACATAATATTTAGAGGTAACATTTAAAAGATGAGAAAAGAATTTTTTGACAATATGTAAAAATAATTTGAGTTGTCTATGCTTGGAGAATTGTCATTTTTATTAATGTTACAAGTTTTTTAGTTAGACAAAGGAATTTTCATATCTCAAAGTAAATATGCCAAAGAAATGTTGAAAATTTTTGGTTTTAAGGATTGTGTACCAGTTGGTACATTAATAGGTATGGGAACAAGGTGAGTAAGGATGAAGATTCACTCATTATAGATCAATCTTTGTATAGATCTATGATTGGTAGTATTTTATATTTGACAACATCAAGGCCAGACATTACACACGTAGTAGGCATGGTTGCAAGATATCAGGCAGCCCCAAAGGAGAGTTTGTTTAGTTGGTGAAGAGAATATTTAGATATATCAAGGGGACATTGAATTATGGATTGTGGTATTCCATAGGTAGAGATTTTACTTTGGTTGCTTATACAGATGTAGATTGGGTAGGTTGTTTGGATGATAGAAAGAGTAAAAGTGGAGGAGCTTTCTTCCTTAGTGATAGCTTAGTATCATGGCTAAGAAAAAAATAGAATTCAGTATCATTTTCTATAGCTGAAACAAAATATATTATAGTGATATTATGTTTTACTTAAGTGCTTTTGATGAAGCAAATTTTGGAAGATATCAAGGTAAAATATGATGAACCTATTTCTATTTTTTGTGACAACACAATTGCTATTAATATTTCTAAGAATTCAATAATATATTCAAGAACAAAACATATTCCTATTAGATATCACTTTTTGAGAGAGAAGGTTGCAGATCAATAGGTTAAGATAGAATATATCAATAATATAGAATAGATTGCAGATATTTTCACAAAGGCACTACCAAAAGACACATTTGAGTATCTACGAGAGAAGTTGGGAGTAATTTCTTTTACTTCCTACCTTTGAGGATTAGCATCATTTGAGGGGGAGCTAAGTGTTAGCTCTAGAATAGGCCCTTTGCCATTGATTTCAAAGGAGGAGATGAATAGAAATAGGTACAAGAATAGGTACAGGTGAAAAAATAGGTACATGTTGCTACAGTAAGGGGGATTTACTATATGTTTTTCAGATGGTTGTATGTGTAGGTTTCAGGAGTTGGCATGTTCAATTTAAGGCTGCCATCAATGATAAAAGGGGAGATTGTTAGAAATATTGAACATTTTGTAGCTAAGTGCCTAGATAAGGGTAATGGTGATAATGAAAAAGAAAAGTCTACATATAAGAAGAATTTATAAGGAAAATTCAAAAATGGATTCGAGAAGAAGAGTTTATATTCTAAAGGTCCTAGCTTAGTTGAAGACATTGGAGTCAGTGATTTAGAAGAAGAAGAGATTTTATTCATGGTCATACATGAAGATGTCTCCACAAGCAAAAGTATAGATGATCAAGAAGTAGAACATGATGAAGCCAAAGTGAATCTTGAAGGAGAAATCATTTGTGCCTTAGAAGAATTAAAAGCTCTTGAGAAGAATAATCAAAGACTAAAGCTCCAGATTGAGAAAAATGAAAAGGACTCAAGAAATAATTGAAGATCTACAAGCACACATTGAAGAAGCCAAAAAGACTGAAGAAGATTTAACAACTTAGTTGGTAAAATTAAGTGAATAATGTGAAAGGTATGTTATTGAAATTACTTTTTTGAAAGTAGATCTTAAGAAAACAAATAAAGTAGTCAATGATAAATCAATCAGAGATTCAAAATTTGAGGATAACACTAACATGTTAAATAAGATATTAGAAAGTCAAAAGTCAATATAAAATAATATAGGTATCAGATTTGAAAATAAAAAGAGCTATGTTGAATCCCTCACAAAAGGGAAAACAAAATTATAAGAAGTTAATAATACATAAGACATCTCAAGCAAAGAAGGCTGGAAGGAACAAAGCTGCAAACGGCAATCAGGTCAGAGGTACACAAATAAGTTCTATTTTTATGGTTACTATTTTTATTGCAATAGATATGGTCATAAGAAAATATAATGTCAAAAAAGGGCTAACAATCTCAGAAACAAGGAAAAGGAAACTCATGCAAAGTCTAGCAGAAGCCACAATTTTTTTGCTCCTCTATTAGGTTTTGATGAAGAGGATATAATATGTTACAAGTGAAATAATTTTGGACACATAGATAGGTATTGTAGAATCATGTTTTATTCAATTAAGAAGGATTATAATTTTAAGGCTTCATTCATCAAGAAGAAATTTCAAATACGTACATGGCAGAAGAAACAACTTGAAGATTCTATGTTGGTCTAGATAGCTTTGCATGCAAGAAATTAAGAAAATACATGGTTCATTGATAGTATATGTTTGAGGCACATGATAGGAGACAAGTTAAAGTTCATAACCTTAAATAATATCAATGGTGGCACAGTGAAATTCAGAGATAATACTACTACTACTAGAATTCCCAAAAAAGGTAGACTAAGTTTGAATGAATGGTTAAGTGTAATTTTATTAAGTAAAATATTTATAAGATATATTATATATTTATTCACCCCCCCTCTTAGTATATCTTGTGATTAACAATTGGTATTAGAGCCAATTCCTTTTGAAAAAATTATACAGCTTGAAGGTAGATCGGAGAAAGCACGATGGATAGATCACATGGAGGTTTTTCTACAAATAAGGCACCTTTATTTGATGGGATAAATTATTGTTTTTTGGAGCATAAGGATGAGGACTTATTTGATGTCCCTTGAATTTGAAATTTAACAAGAAATTGTGGAAGAATATGAAGAGCCACAGAGACTTATAACTACTCCGACAAAAAAGAAGGCAATTAAAAATAATGCTAAATCTTTAAATGTTATTTTATGTGGTTTATGTGAATCAAAATTTGTTATGAGATATGAATTTAGGTGTAAAATAGACATGACAAAATCCATTTTGGTAATCTTCAATCATGACAATAGTCTGGTCTTCCAACACACATCTTAGGAGAACCCCATCTAGATTCTTCAAAGCTAATCCATCCTCAGACAAAAGGAATTTTTAGGACATAAGATTAAGAGTTCTTCTCTGATTCTTGTTTAATTCAAGGCATAATTCAAATTTTACAATTAGTGAACAATGTCTCTATACTAAGGAGATATGTTAAACTAATTCAAAGAATCATTAGTATTAAAACAACATTATTTACCTCAACAAATTACAAATTGGTCTCAGTCATAAGCTTGGTTAAACCCATTCCTCTTACGACCTTGGTGTTCTGAATGCCCATGTCATATTCTTATAACTTGTTGACCCACCTGCACCTCTTGTTGGATATGTCAATCTGAATTAAAGTGTCCTTCACCATGGTGTGAGAGATGTATGCAATAATCTTCAAACTTAAAGTATATGGCCTAAACATTTTAACAGCTTTCAAAAGAGTGAAAGCCTATTTTTCCATGATGGTATATTTTAGTTCAGGACCTTGCATAAATTTTCTAAAAAAATCTATGGGCTACTCATGACCCTCCTCATTCCTTTTCAATAAGACAACGACCAAAGTATTACATGACATAAAAGAGAATACTTGAAATGGATTTATGTAGTTAAGGCTGGCCAAAATAGGGGCATAATTTAAAGCACCCTTGATGTCATTGAATGCTTACACAACCTTCTCCTCTGATTTTATGTTTTGGTCTTTATTTAACATAGAAGGAATAGGTAGAGTGATTTCTGCAAAATTAGACACAAACCTCCTTACAAAGTTAATCTATCCAAAGAAATACTAAATTCCTTTCTTAGACTATAAGATAGGCATTTTTTCAATCAATGCAACCCTTTTGGGGTCAATCATGACACCATCCTTGGACACTATATGTCTCAGAAACATGGCCTTTTCTACTCCAAAGTGGCACTTCCTAAGATTAAGTGAAATGCCAAAATCCTTGCATCTCATTAGCACCTTTTTTAGATGCTCTGAATGCTCCTCTCTCATTTTGGAGTACATAGTGATATCATCCTAATACACAATAATGAACTTGTTAATAATCTATATAAAAGTAACATCCATAGCTTTCTAGAACATTGTGTCAGCATTCATCAATCCAAAAGGCATCCTCATGTACACATAAGTGCCCCAAGGCATTATGAATGCAGTCTTGGACCTCTCAGATTCTTTGAAAACAACCTATTTGTACCCTAAGAAGCCATCCAAAGTGGATAAAAATTCTGATCTAGTGATGCTTTGGAGTAGGTTCTCCATATTAGGAAGTAGATAGTTATCTTTTAGAGAATATTTGTTCAAATTTTTAAGATCCACACACAAGCGGATGTTACCATTCTTCTTTATTTCAAGGACTAAATTTTTAACCCATGATGAATATATGATGAGCTGAATGATACCCCCATATCTTAGCTTCTTTAATTCATCCCTCATCTTAGTGGCCAAGATGGGGTTAATGGATTTCTGTTTCTACCTGAAAGGTTTGTTATCAGGATATAATGGATGATGTACTAGAATAAGACCATGCTAGGTAATCTTGGTACCTCCTCAGCCACTGCATGTAATATTTTTTCTCTATTGTACTCAGCTGAGTACCCAACCAAACCTTCTTTAGATTCTAATGATAACATAAGTTACATTTAGTCACATCCTTTAAGATGAATAAATCCCTTGAATTAATTCTATCTGCCCCATCAAAAGATGCTTCTAGACTGACCAATCCTCTTGGGATATTATTTGTCTTCAATTGAATGACATTTTTCCCAAACAAGGTCTCTTTCCCATCATTAACCTGAACCATGGGTTCTAGGTTTATAGTTGATCATGGAACTCAGCCTCATAATTTTTAAAACCTTTAATCTAATCATCATCATCAAAGACCTACCAATGATGAACATTATCTAGTATTGAGGGCCTAACAAGCACTTCTACTTGATATTGATAGAGAGGGATTATATTTTCAAGGTCAAATTAAGCATCCAGTCTTATAAGTCTATCATCTTTTTCATTGAAACTTTTGTCATGATAACAAATATTAAATGCATTAAAGAACTCTAGCAGGTCCCAGACAACATTCCTATATTGTTTCAACCTTTTATTTTTCATGGCAAAAGCATTACAGACTTGCTTTACATTTAACTTAGAATCACCCTTAATAATTAAGTATTTGATTCCATATTCATGGGAAATCCTTATACCAAGCAAAAGTGCCTCATACTTAGTAGTATTGTTAGTGCACTCAAAATAAAGTTGGAAAGAAAACATAAAGCATATACCATTAGGGGCGTAGAAGATAACCCAAGATCCATTTCTAAGATTAGATCAAGGTCCATCAAAGCAAATTCACCAAACTGCATTTTCTTTGTTAGGCTTAAAATCAAGAACAATAGGTTATTTTCCAACATCAACATTCCCAACAAATTTGCCAAGCTCAACTTTTATGTACATCAATTCATTGAGAGCATGTTTTGGATCTTCAATCACATGTAGCATCTTTGGTTCTATGTAAAGTTTGACCATCTTACCTTCCAAAGGAATGGTGGCATAGGAAAGGTCCATTTATATACTTCCACCCATCTTCGTAGCTTATTTATGTGACATCAACATCCCCCATTTAGGTGGGCTATTCTATAACTACCACATCCATGTTCAAGTACTTACCAAGATGAACTACCAATTATACCACTAGTCCCTTTACTTGTCCCAAAACTAGAACCTCTCATGAATCCATGGCATAACAATTGATAAAGGTTGATGTGATCCTTACTCTGAACTCATTGAGGACACCTAAGGGCATCACCTTGAAAGAAGTGTTAGAATTGAACATGCAATTGTGAATAACTAGACCATTGATCAACAGAGTCATATAAAAAGGATCCACATTCAGTTCACTCTCCACTAATGCAGTCCCCAAATACACCTTCAGAGCAAGTTCAATAACCTCTTCTGATTCTTCATCTTCTTCCAAGGGTGCTTAGGGTAGCTCAACTTTATTCAAAGCTGACCTTTCACCAAACTCCAAGTATTCAAAGGTCCTCTTCCTATGTTCATGTATTCTCAATAACTCAACAAGTAGTGTGGTGATCTTATATCTGACTCAACACTTGAGCCATGTCACACACACTATACTAAGGAAGAGATGTATTTGGTGAAAGGTTAATGACACCTTTAGTTTGAATATAGTCTCAAAGGTCTGAAGTGGAGTAGGTTGGGGTGGATTTGGAACTTTGATAGTAACCTTTAAAGGCATATTTTTCTTAAGCTCAATTGCACTTTTAAGGATGCTAGACAATATAAATGTTTTGTATCTCCTAGTAAGAGCATATCTAAGCTTGTCATCTTGGGTTATAGGTGCTATCTTGGAAGCTTTTGAGATTGTTTTAGCTTTTTTTACTTCTTTGCTTGCATCCCCTACCTTTGAATTTATAAGGGCATTGTCTTAAGGAGCACTACTTGGTTGCCTACTTATCAAGTTATATTATTTTTTTGGGTAGTTGTTACATTAATCAATAGCTACTTGTCCCAAACTAATGGAACTCCCCCTAGATATTTCTTGATCATCATAGAGTATAAGAGATCAAAATAATGGATGGATGATTCATATGCCTATGCCACATTAACATCATAAGCAAAGTCAAAAGTTGGGATACTCTCCATTTTGGTGGTGCTCCAAGATTGATCAAACATAACATCAGTTAGTAATTCCATGAAGGAAGTCAATTCATCTTGAGGTCTTTAACAATCAAACATAAACATCTCATATTCAAATGATGCATATTCAGGTTTATCTAGCTCTTCCTCAAGTTGTTTAGTAATATCACACGGAGGGTGTGGAAGAAAGCACTTATCTCACCAATAAATGTCTAAATTAGAATTTATCGCATTTACCTTGGCATTTAAAGGATCATTCACCTCCTTTATAGTCCCTTTTTATAGTTTCCTATCTTACGTGAAAGCCTCTTTCCTCTGTCATTATCTCTTTTATGGAAAATAGCCCCCTTTGCACTTGATTTAGATTTGGATCTCTATAATAGTTGTTAGACACATGAGGGACCCCATTTTCATCTCTAGCCAACTTTACTACATTTATTTGATAATAGAGTTCAAGGATTTAACAGTTTCCTCCAAGTTGGTTATCTTCATGGGTTGTGTCTTTTTTGGATTGACCAGCTTCACATCATCCCGCTTGTTCAAGGGATTTTCCACAACCTTAATGTTGTTCTCAATTTGGATGGCCATATTGAATTCCAACTACAAGTTATTAGGAGCTTTGTCCCTAAAAAAATAAGTAGCATTTTTATTAAAGGCATTGTAGTACTTTATCAAGCACGTTATGTCATTGGGATTGATGTTTTTGGGCAACTGCATCATGGTATTATTGAACTAATAATTAAATTTTAACATACACTCATTAAGATTGTTCTTGATATTTTCAAATTTAGCCAAGAGAAACCTTGGATCAATCCTAGCACCATACTAGATTCTGAAAACATTTTGCATCTCTTCCCATGAATCAATACATCTACTGGGAAGGGAATTAAACCATTCTCGAGCATCTTCCTCTAGCATGTGCACAAACAACTATATGCACACATCCTCATACTCAATCTCATAATCTTTAATGATATTTTGAAAGGACCTCAGATGGTGATCACCGTTTACTGCATTGGTCCCTTGGAATTTTGGGAGGCATTTCCTAACTTCATGTGGAACCTCATTAAGATAGTCTTCCATCTCATCAAAATTAATGGGTATAAATATGGGAATTATAAATGCAAGATTTTCATTCTCCTCCTAGTCCCTATGCCTCATGATTGGTTCAATAAGATGTTCAAGAGCAAATGGCAAAGGGATGTGAGGGGTTGAATGTAGTGGACTTGGTGGATCAGATTTGGGAGGGGATTTAGTTGGTTGAGAAGGAAATGGAAAATGGACATGAATATGTGTCTCAAAATTAGTAGAAGAGATTTCATAGTCCTTAATAATAAGGGGGTAAAAAATATTTCAAGATTATCAGGGTCTTGAAGGTCCTAAAAAGCTAAACTTTGCCCTTCATCAGGCCTCTAGACTTGTCCCCTTCTTTGAGGAAGACCTAAGGGTGGAACAAGTCACTTAGATGGGTCACCTTTGAAGGATGATCTTAGTCCTTCCATCTTTGTAAACAATGAGATACTCAAAACTAAAATATATTAAATATTCAGAATAGGCACCAATCTTTCTTGAAATTAGATGATACAATATGAGTCACCACTAGAAATAAACTTCTAGAATAGAATAGTTTACAAACTATTGTGATAAAGACTAAAAATAGACTTGCTTAAGCTAAATTAGATCAATAAAAAAACATTGAAATTTTTAAAACAATGTTTAGAAGGGAGAAGACACCCTCCAACATGTAATGTTAACAATTATTTACAATATACTTAGCATAAGTCAAATTATCAAACCTCAAAAAACTTCCTGTCACATCCCCAGTGGAGTGTTGCTACATTAAAATCCATGATAGTCAATTAAATGTAGTAATAATAGAGAACTTTCAAATTGATAGCATCTCTCTACAAGAGTCCTTGGTAATACGAGTGATAAGGAGTGTCCTTGATAATGATGTCAGTTTGGTGTTGGTTCCTAGTTGTACAGCTTTCTAATCTGGCCTTGCACACTTAAGGAAAAATGGAAAATAGTGATGAGAAAACTACTAGAATGTCATTGTAACTGGGGGATGTTTATCATCAATAATGACCTAGACTAAGAAAATTATTGGGGAGGCACCTACAAAGGGTATGGTTAGCTCCCTGCTACTTTTGGCTCTACCTGAACCAAGGTGAGAGAACCTGTGGGGTAGCTTTTTCACATGGAGGGATTTTACAATTCAATCTCCATGGAGATTCTTGGTACAAGGAACAAATATGACCAGAGCATAACCATGTTTTCACACTTCACCCATGAAGGGTTGTCACTCAAAATGTACAAATACTCTATATCATACACAAGCTGCTAAAGACAAATGAAATTATGACTGCAATCTTCATTTAACAAGATATTCAATATCATAAGGAACTAAATAAAAGATTACAATGCTAGGATTTAAAGCACAAATTAAAAACACATTCCAGATAGGCAAGATCTTATGCATTTTCAAAGAAAATAACACTTATAATATGCAATAGAGTGTGTTATTTTTAGGGTAGGACAAATTTATAATTACTTTTAGAATGGAGGGTGGTGTGTTGGTGGCTTCCAAACAACAAAGTATGCATTATTATTTCATGACCATGTTCCTTAGTAAAGATGCATAAAAAACTTCAAATACAAGATAATGATAAACACCAAATGATCCCTAAAAGACTAGGACATACACTAAACCTAAAATCTCAAATACTTTCTCTTGTTAAATTCATAAACCCAAGGAGTCCTTAAAAGGTATTCAACAATGCATTTATAAATGTAACTACAAAAAGGGATTTGTAACCTAAGTTCATGCTCAAAATGATAATCAGTAATGAACACAAACTAGATATCCAATCAGCAAAATTTTCAAAACATATTGTTGCATTTCATTAGTAGAATATAGTAAAGAACCATAAATGTTTTCTTGTGACTTGAATAGAAATGTTATAGACATCAACACTTTATAATGTTTTCATGGGGACAAGCATGGTGAGATTACTCTTTTGACAAGGGAGACATGAACATGCTCTCAAATATTACTAATGGTTATACAGATGTAACCACCTTAGTAAGGGAGACAAAGTATACAAACAACAATTGATCCCAGAAGGATTTCTATAGAACTTAGACTTAGAGGAAATGGATGCCTAAAATGACCTATATCAATCGAATTCCAACCTCAACCAGCAACCTTAAAATAGAAGACAAATCCCCTATTTATACATTTTCAATTCTTCTCAAATCTAAGACCATGGGCTACAACTTGAAAACATTGCATAACAAACTTTTCTAGTCCCATCAAGATGCTCTCAACTAAAAAATTCCTTTTTTTACACTTGAGATATTCATCAATTTTTAAGGAAAATCATTATTACAACTAAATCTACAAATAATGATGAGGACTTGCAACCACTTGGATCATATCACTTAATATTTTGGCTAAAAAATGTCTTTTGCAAGATCCTAGAGGGAATACATTTGCTTGATAAGCCAAATAGATTTTGTCTTGATGTGGAACTACCTGAAGATCCCCTTGATCACTCACTTGCACATCTAGAGTAAAAATCATTTGAAAGAAAAACAAATTTTTTCTGTATGTGCTACTAATTTGGAAATGCTTTCCTGTTACTCAATTTTAAAATTATGGACACTTCTAGATATAAAATCTGTTCTTCATGCATGCTAAGGGAAATCTGATTACCTACAATGATGGCTTAGGATTTGATCCAATTATGATTTGAAATAGGAAAATATCCACTATAATGATTTGATAATATTCACTCTAGAATGGCCGCTAAACATTCTTCTGTGTTTTTACTCATTCTACGTCCATGGAGAAGCCATCAAGTTTAACATCAATTGGGACACTTGTCATTTCCTCGTGCAATTTTGACCCCTCTGAAAAGTATACCTTGGCTCACACTGTTAGATCTTCACTTCTAGATAAAATACAAGCTATAGATCCTATGTGAAATTATCAATCTCTAACATTGTGGTACGCATCTGTGCCACTTATCATTCCTACACTCTTTTGTAGAATCCTTGAATTTTCAATCTCTTCTATAATCCATCAAATCAGATTAGGGAAAAAAAATGTGTTCTATTAAATCATGATTTAAGGAGTGAAGCATGATTGGATACTTCTTCTTCTTTTGCCCTAAGGATATGCCACTTGGTAACCCCATAGGCTTCATTTGTACCTTGCAGATAACTATTACTATCTTGAGTGCACTTATGCCATATAGAAGTGTCTCACTTGATCTCATGCCCTATTGACTTGTGAACTACTAACTCACACTATCAAATCCTCAAAACATGCTTAAACTTTAAAACAAGCCTTACAAGCTCAACACTTGGTAGCCCCATTATTATCCTAAGTTCCTTTGACTATTTAGCTTTAATCATGCACCGTCAGATCATCCTACTCTAAATAAATGTAAGTTGTTGGATCTAAAATAAATTTCTACTTCATGGGGTCTAAGATTTATGCTCACATGACCATCATGGACAGTTGAATCCCAATGACTACTTACCACAACATAAATCTAACATTCATGTGCCTGTCAAAAGCATTTGAATTCCAATAGCTAGTCCTTGCAACTTAAAGTTGATGTATGTGTGCCTGTCAAAAAATGTTTATGATACTACTTATTTGGCCCTAAGGATATTCCACTTGGTAACCCCATAGGCTTCTTGTGTACCTTACATATAACTATTACTATCTTAAGTGCACTTACGCCATATAAAAGTGTCTCACTTGATCTCGAGCCTTATTGACTTATCAACTGCTAACTCACACTATCAAATCCTTGAAACATGCTCAAACTTTAAAACAGGCCTTGCAAGCTCAACACTTGGTAGCCTCATTGTTATCCTAAGTTCCTTTGACTATTTAACTTTAATCGTACACCGTCGGATCATCTTGTTCTGAATGTAATTTTTTGGATCTGCCTTTATTTGAAAACAAATGTTTACTTCACGGGGTCGAAGATTGATGCTCACATGACCATCATGGACAGTTGAATCCCAATGACTACTTGCCACAACATAAAGTTGACATTCATGTGCCTATCAAAAGAATTTGAATTCCAATGGCTAGTCCTCGCAGCTTAAAATTGATGTCTATGTGCCTATCAAAAAATGTCTATGAGACCATCACATCTAAAACTTGGAAATATTCTTTTAGGTACTTTGTTCTATGGCAATTTTTTTTAGTCTATGTCTTTGGCCTCCTACTTTGCTTCAGCACTTTTGATTTATGCTTTTCCGTCAACAATATTGTCCTACAATAATTCTTTTAGATATTCTATCGATATTATTTTTTTAGACAATTTGACTGAAGGATTTGAATTCACACTTTTCCTATAAGAATTAAGTCTTTGGCTTTTTACCTTCATCAAGATAATTGTTTCAAACATTTTGTCTGAAATAATTTCCCCATAGAAATTGAGCTTTGTACTTCTCCCAAAGAAATGCAATTCCTTTGAACTTTTTTCTTGGGTAAATTTTTTGAAGGAAATCAAACCTCTGATCCACAATAAATTTGTTGAAAAAACCTTCAGATTTTCTATTAAGGGCACCTATCCTAAAAAAATGCCCTTCAACCCCTTTTGGAAAGGTCCATCGATCTCTTGAAAGTGTCTTTCAAACTTTCTAAAAGTGTCCTCCATCTTCAAAAAGTGCCCTTCAGAACTTTTTAAGATGTCTTTCATCTTCAAAAAGTGCCATTTGGTAACTTTTTAAGTGTCCTCCAAATCCAGAAATATCCTTCAAACTTATTGTAGATACCCTTCAAGAATTTTGCAAGGGAAAATTTCTCATAGTAAATAATCCTTCAGAAATTTTGCAAAGTCAAAATGACCCTTTGAAAGTGCCCTTCAAGAATTTTTCAAGAGAAAAATGCCCGAAGGAAACAATCCTTCAGAACTTTACAAAGGCAAAATGACCCCTCAAGAGTTTTGAAAATGTCCTTTGAGATTTTTATAAGTGTCCCTTGCCCTTTGAAAGTTCCCTTTGGGAACTTTGCAAGGGAAAAATGCCTGAAGGAAATAATCATTTGGAACTTTTTTAAGAGAAAAATGACACTTCAATACTTCTGGAAGTACCTTTGGCCAAAGAAAATGACCTTATAATTCCTTAAATATTTTTATGTAGGCAAAATGCCCAAAGGGCAAGTTCCCTTTAGACCTGTTGCCATGAACAAAAAGTCTAAAACAAATTAGACTTAGCAAATGAAATAGCCCTTTAAGCTTTTTGTTCGGATAAAATGCCTAAAGGAAATGACCCTTTGAGCTATTTGTGTAGATAAAAAGTCTAAAATAAATAAGACCTAGCATTTTTCTCAAAATAAGGATTTCCTTCAAGCTTTTTGTGTGGAAAAAGTGTTTGAAGGGCAGTGCCCTTCAAAACTTTTACCTTGGACAAAAATTATGAAACAAATGACCCAAAACAATTGAAATAGCCCTTCAGGACTTTTGTAAAACACTCATCCCAAAAGAGATAAGTCATTGAATTCCATCAGAACTTTTATAGAAGATAAAATGTCCAATGGAAATAAGCCTTCAGACTTTTTTTTTGAGATCAAGAGCCCAAAGACCTATTTTTTTATGGCATTGTGTTCATGTAAAAGGATCAAAAATTCTAAGGTAAAAACACTTTCACCAAGAAAAAAACAAGATAAAGGACTTAGTTAATTTTTACATGAACTTGACCTTCCAAAGGAATACATAGAGGAAGGTCTTGCGCTAATGACATAGACATTGGTATAGACAAGAACCCAATTATTTTAGTGAAATTTTGGGCACTAACACTGCGTCTCACTTAGGGATCTTTCCCTGTAGTGGTGTGCAAAGAACCACAAAATAAAAAACTAGGTGCCAATCCATTGGGCTATGGAATCAAAACTTAACATTTTTGACAAGCATTAATGAAGGTTATACAAAACATGGTAGACTTACAAAAATATATCAAGAGGATATGGAAATGAACGCACAATAAAAAAAATGAAAAATAGTTATACAATTAAGGCCCAAAATAAGGGGTAACAAAATAATAGAAAGACAAAGCAACAAACACTATATAATATGCTACACATGTTTTTGACAGACTCAATCAAGGAAGTGTTTTATATGTCTACCATTAATTGGTAGATCTATTGTCACACCATCCAGATATATAAAGAATAAAGTATTATCTCCAATCCTATATTCAATGGAATAGGGACCCATCCATAAGGCATCAAACTTGCCATGTTTTCCTTTCTCTTCATACCTATTGTCCTAAAGCAGAACCAGATCACCTACTTGAAAAGTCCTTGGAGTGACCTTTCTATCAAATATCTTCTTCATCTTCTCCTTAAACTCAAGGTGTTTTTCATCAGATTGTCTATGAGTTTCATCAATCTCAATAATCTGGTTCACATTGATTTCATAGGGATAGACCTGTTCATCATCCCCTATTTATTACATGAGTTGATAAGTGGGCCTATGAGTTAATCATGGAACTCAGCCTCATAGTTTAGAAACCTCTTAATCTACTCATCATCTTCAAAAAACTACCAATGATGAAAATTATTTGGGATTGAGGGCCTAATAAGCACTTCTACTTGATATTGATATTGAGGGATCATATTTACAATATCAAATTTAGCACCTAGCCCTACAAGTCTATTAGCTTCTTGGTTGAAACTTCTACCATGATAAAAAATATTGAATGCATCAAAAAAATCCATCAAGTCCCAAACAACATTCGTATAATGTTTCAATCTTTAATTTTTCATGGCAAAATCATTATGGACTTACTTTACCATTAACTCGAAATCGCCCTTAACAATCAAGCATTTGATTCCATATTCATGGGAAATTCTTAGACCAATCAAAAGTGCCTCATACTTAGCAGTATTTTTACTACACTCAAAATAAATATATAAATAAAACATAAAGCATTTACCATTAGGGGTGTAGAAGATAACCCTACTTCATTTCCAAGATTGAAGCAAGCTCCGTCAAAGCACATTCACCAAACAGCATTTTCTTTGTCAGGCCTAACATCAAGAACAAGTTGTTCACCAACATCAACATTATGTTGGCCATTTTTGTCCCACATACCATTTTTTGAGAAGATGAACAGAGTTCATGAAAGTGTAATAGACCAAAGGCTTTGAATCAGGCCCAAAATTACAAAGTGGATGGATCCAAATAGGTTTCTATGGTGTGAATCAGTTTCATGTACAAGTCCAAAAAGAGCCTAATTTTACCCCTTTCTAAGTTTTGTCCAAGTGTAGCATTCTTAATTCATTTAGAGGAAGTGTTCCACACAAAGCCCATAATAAATATACTAGGCCTAATTCTTTCAGGGGTTTTGTCCCACTTTATTAGGCTAAGTTTTGAAATTCCTTCGAGAGTTGTTTTGAACCTTTCATCCAAGTATCAGGAATTGTTTCAAATATTTTGTCTCAAATAATTTCCCTGAAAGGTCATTCTCTGAAAAGGGTCCTTTACAAAAGTTTTGAAGGATATCTTTTAGAGGAGTTGACCCAAAATATAAATTCTGAAGGGCACTTTTACAAACAAAGTGTCCCAAATAATTTTCTCAAAGGGTACATTCTTGAGGAAATGATCTAGTGTGAAAATCTCAAAGGATATGTCTCTCATGGAAATGGTCCACTTTAAGGTTTTCAAAGGGTACTTTTCTTTCAAAAAGGGCACAAAGTCAAAGTCCAAAGGGTCAATTTATTAGGCAAGTGTCCACATTTTCTCTAAAGGACCTTTCTACAACAAGGTAGACTAAGTCAAAGTTCTGAAGGGCACTTTTCAAAGGGCAGAGGACCAAGACATGGATTCTTTCAGACATTTTTTCTATAAAATTTGTTCAAGGCAAAGACAAGGCAAACAATTTCTTTTAGAGGAAGTGATCAAGACACAAATCCCAAAATAATTATCTGATGAAAGGGTTTGATAGAAATAGCCCACAAAATGGTGACCTAGACATGTGCATCAATGTCAAGTTTAAGCCTCAAGAAGTAACCATTTAAATTCAAATGACCCAAGGATTAAAATGGTACTATCAAGTGGCAAGATCATGGGAGCTTAAGTCTAAATATAATGGCATGTAGGCAAGGATAGATTTAGTGGGCCCAAGAAAATATAATGGCATAAGATGAGTCAAATAGTTAGAGGGATTGAGGGGTCAACACATGTCAAAAGCATGTAAAGCTACAAAATAATAGAAAGATCCTAAGGATTAACACCCATTTGACATGTGGCATAAGTAGGGACAAGGTTGATAATTCAAAGGTGGATCTGAGGGCTTTCATTTTTTCATATATATAATATTTGATAGATCAAATGATATTTAATTTGTTAATGAAAAAAGTTAGATTTTGACAGCTAATTAGAGTGAAGGTGAGCCCAAGGTTTTTAAATAGATATTGAGAATCCATTTTTGACCATGGAAAGAAAGACTTTTAAAGGTCTTCTCAACACCATTAAATATTTTTCAAATAACATAGAGTGGTTAGCTAATGTAGTCAAGTATGGGGAATATGAAGGGATTGTCATTGGAGCTTATTGATCTCTGGTTCAATAAATTAGAGCCTAGGGTTCTTTTTTTGACTAGTTCTCCAAGTTAAAGAAGGATCCATGTATATATGAATTATTGGTCCCCGTAGAGATATAAAAGGTTTACTAAACCTATTATAATATAGAAGGTGTTAAATGATCCATGGGTCTATTTAATATAAAATCTATAGGGAAAACCAATGTCCTTAGATTGGTTTTCCATCTATAGGTGGGACCTATGATCCAGTTATGGAAATGGGTGAATGTAATAAATGTAAGGGTGACCATCATCAACAAAGTAGGTACTCCATTGCCTAAGGCATGGCATGTTTATTAGTATCAAGATTTGAGGATTTGATCCTCATGATTAGGGTAAGTCGACTTAGAATCTCAAGATGGTGAGTTGGTACTTGGAGAGGTAGTTAAGGGTATTGTTTCTATTTAAATAAAATTTGGCACAATGCATATGAAGCCTTTGTCTTTTAGTGAGATATCTCAGGATGGTATGACTAGACTCCACCAAAATTATATTAAACACTTCTTAGAGTAGTGAATAGAGATTTTGTAGTCATTTGATAATCTACATTTTAGTGTTCTATGTTTGTGTAATATGCATATGTGAATGTCATCTTATTTTTACACATCCAAACTAAACCTAGGTTCTAATAATCTTCTTTGTAGGTCATATAGTCTATCTCAGCATTGATCTCTCAAGCATATAGGGGACATCTGAACTTAAGTGTCTTTAACCAGACCTTAATTTCATTGCTCCCTAATCTGAGTACATCAAATAGACCTCTATATGAAATACTAGTGCATAGAAAGTATAGTGAGCATTGTATTATTCTCATATTTCATTAGTGTGTTAAAGAGTTCAAGATTTAAGAGTGGTTCTGTTGAATTCTTGGTGCATCACTGTAGCTTAGAATAGGTTTTAATTTATGCAAATATTTTTCCCCTTTTCATCCCAACCAATCTTAGATTTAGAAGTAAAGGTCCAAATTATAAAATTTGAGGAGCTAGCCTCAAAAAAAATCCTATAGTCTGGTCTAGTTATAGGCATCCCATAGCCTTAGACCATTCCCATGTTAGTCAAGGTTTGGAAGTAGGACATGAACACTCATCCTTTCAGCTAGGGTGCACTATGGAGTGCTAACAGTTTTGGCATGCCTAGTGGGACCAAAGTCTAAGAGAGTGGAAATATTTTTGGTGTGTCTTTCTTCTATTAGCTTTTAGAAGCATGTAATCTACCACCAATGGTGATTCTAAATGATAGCTTCTAATTGTAACCAATCTAGGTATATCTTATTAAATTTTTGATCAATTTTTATATTTCCCTTGATGCATGAGGTTGACATGAATATCCATGGTTTATATCCCTACCATGGACCTCCTTACCAGCCTTGTTATGAACCACAGTATACTCCCTAACATCCCTATCAAAATGCCTATTAGTCTTATGAGCCATGGTAGCCCTATAACCCTCCATTTTCCCCACCAGATAGACACCATGTTGTGAGATAACCTTATGGAGAAGGCTACCAAGATACCTATCAAGAAATGCCTCCTTTTCAGTCCCAATATGAACCCTATCAACCATACCTTGGTACCTATTAACCTCAAGAGTACTCCTATGATTCTTTTCATGAGGAACAAGACATTTCTATGGACTATATCAAGGTATTACAAGGAAATATATAGATTCCTATATGCTAGAATGCAATAAGTTGAATTTGGTCTTGATCCTCATCATTACCCTCCCTTTCTTCCATTAACCCTACCTCATGTTTGATCCTTATTGGCACTCTTACTAGATCTGATAGATAGTGAAGACAATATGGGAATGTGGGATGATGAGTTTGATGTGATTCCTAACCATCTCATGGAATGGTTAAGAATTTTTGTCCAAAAATGGATGAGTGCATGGGGGTGGTTAAAGATGAAATTCAATGGGATATCAAAGGAAAACTAGACTTGGAAAAGAAATGATTTCAATGCTCAATATATAGGATAAGCATGTGGGAGGATAAAGAGATCAAAAATAAACATGTTGTTGAAGAGTTTTAAGAAAACTATTGGCAAGATGCAGTTCCTACTTATGTACATGTCCCTCCTTTTAATAAACCCAAGAAGTCACTTCTCTATGAGCTTACTAGTGTTGTCGTATTTCCTAAATCCACTGATAATCCCTCTCTTACCCTTCACACTCAATCCCACACTCCATCTCCAACTCACCAACCTTCAAATACACTTCGTATCCCATCTCCTTCACATGAGCCTATCCATCATCCTTCCACCTCACCCTTTCTTGAGGAGGAACCCATTTTGAGGGAAGCAAATGAAGAGGAAAGAGCCTGAGTCACAACTAATCAAGAAGATGCCATGAGTGGCTATGAGGAAGAAATCACCATAAGGACCCCCCTTGGTGAACAAAAGGGAAATCCCACCTTCTTGAGTGGAGACAGACATATTAAAGACTCTTTTGTAGTTGTCCATGAGAAATGTGGCCAAGACCTAAAGGGAGAGGCATTTGAGGAAGACTCCTTTTCTAATCATGAAGTTATGAATGACCATCTCAAGAATAAATATGAGGTTCATTCTACTGATCAAGAATATATTTTCACAAATAAATATGGTGATGCTAGTGTCTAATATGTTGTAGACATGGAAAGTGAGGGCAAGGTGGAGGTTGGAGTTCCTCAAGAACAATTGAGAGACCCCTAGTATTGATCCATATTCAGAGATACGGGGACATGAATAAGATAATCTTCATGATCTCAAACATCAAGCACATTTTATCAATGATGATTGATAGCTACAAATGCAACTCTTTCAAGACCTTGAAGATCTTTTCCAAGTTGAGGGTCAAGTACATGGGAAGGTGGAGGAAAATTTTCCTATGGATAACAATGAACAAGATTGGGTAGACTATTCAAAGCTCCTTGATGAGCTTGAGGAACTTGCATTTGAAGAGAAACCCAATCTTATTGAGAGCACTATGGAGAATAAGAAGGTAATCCTTGTTTAACCACAGTTAAAAGTCATAGCTGAGGAACCATATGAAAAGGTTGAGGCTGTCTGGGTGCACATAGCTGACCTATTTAGAGCTACTTGGTTCTCACTAAACATCATGCTAAAGAGGTTGACAATTTTAACAAAGAATAAGAAGAAATCAATACCAAGAGTAAAGGATTTGCCTACCTCTTTCAATCCCTCATCTCATGATGTAAGAAAATTGTCAAACTTTACTTTTAATCTTGGATAAGTGTTCATCTTAGATTAGTTGGTGTTTAGGGGTGTGTTTCCTTTCTTGTTGTGTTTTGTTAAATAAGTGCCCTTGAAGCACATGTTATTTCTCATCTTGTGTGTTACTTATTTTTGTGTTCCCTTATGTTTTTTGTATTTTTCAAGGTTTTTTGTATGTCAAACCTGTTATACATGTGACTCCATAGCCCAATGGATAGGATTAGGCAACTGGTCTGGGTTCCTTTTACATAGGTAGACATGCAACCCTTATGAGTCACTAAAGATGTTGGCCATTTTTGTCCCACATAACAAGCTTTGAGAAATTGAGTAGAGTTAATTCAGGTGTAGTAGACCAAAGGCTTTGAATCAGGCCCAATATTACAAAGTGGAGGGATCTAAACAGGCTTTCGTGGTGTCAAGTAGTTGCATGTACAGGTTCAGAAAGAGCCAAAGTTTACCCCTTTCTAGCTTTTGGCCAAGTGTAGAATTTAAAATTCCTTCAGAGGAAGTGTTCCATACAAAGCTCACAACAAATGTACAAGGCCTAATTCTTTCAAGTTTTTGTCCCACTTTATTTGGCTAAGTGTCAGAATTCTTTTAGGAGTTATTTCAGACCTTTTATCCAAGTATCAGGAATTGTTTTAGACATTTTGTCTGATACATTTCCATAAAAGTTCATTATCCAAAAAGGGTCCTTTACAAAAAATTTAAAGGATATCTTTTAGAGCAATTGACCCAAAACAAAAATCCTGAAGGGCACTTTTCCAAACAGAGTTACCGAAACAATTTCCCCGAAGGATACTTTCTCGAGGAAATGGTCCAATGCAAAAAAATTGAAGGATATATCTCTCATGGAAACGATCCACTTCAAGGTTTTTAAAGGGTACTTTTCCTTCAGAAAGGGCACTAAATCAAAGTTTGAAGGGTTAGTTTGTTGGGTAAGTGTCTTCCACATTTTCTCCAAAGGATTTTTCTACAGTGAGGTGGATTAGTCAAAGTTCCCAAGGGTAATTTTAAGAGGGCAAAGGACTAAGACATGGATTCTTTTGAACATTTTTTCTAAAAAAGTTATTCAAGGTAAATACAAAGCACATAATTTCCTTCAAAAGAAGTGGCCAAGACATAAATCCTAAAATAATTGTCCAATGAAAGGGTCCAAAAGAAATAGCCTATAGAATGGTGATCTAGACAGGTGCACAAACATTAAGTTTAAGCCTTGATAAGTGATTGTTTACATTCAAATGACCCAAGGATTAACATGGTGCTACCAAGTGGAAAGATCATGGGAGCTTAAGTCTAGATCTAATATTGCATGAGCAAAGATAGAGTAAGTGGGCCTAGGAAGATCCAAAAGCATGAGATGAGTCAAATAGTCAGAGAGATCAAGGGGTTGACACATAGCACAAGCACATGAAACTATATAATGATAGCAAGATCCTAAGGATTAACACATATTTGACATGTGGCATAAGCAAGGACAAGGTTGACAATTCATAGGTGGATCTGAGGGCTTGTGTTTGTTCATATATGGAAGATTTGATGGAGCGAATGAGAGTCAATGTGTCATTCACCCAAGTCAAATTTCAATAGCCAATTAGAGCAAAGGTAAGCCCAAGGTTTTTCGATGGAGGTTGAGAATCCATTTTCAACCATGGAAATCAAGACTTTGTAGGGTCTTCCTGACACCGTTGAATCTCATTTAAATGCCATGGAGTGGTCTAGTTGATGTAGTCAAGCATGGGGAATATGAAAGGACTGCCATTGGTGCTTATTGATCTTTGGTTTGATAAGTTAGAGCCCAGGGTTATTTCTTGTGACTGGTTCTTTAGGTTAAATAAATATCCATACATATATGAATTCTTAGTCCCCATAGAGATACAATAGGTTTATTTGAACCTATTACAATATAGAAGGTGTTAAATGATCCATCAGTCCATTTAATATAAAAGTTATAGGGAAAATTAATGTCCTTATATTAGTTTTCCATCTATAGGTGGGACCTATGATATAGATATGAAAATGGGTGAATATGTAATAAATGCAAGGGTGCCTATCATCAACAAAGTAGTTATTTTACCACCCAAGGCATGGCATGTTTATAAGTATCAAGATTTAAGGATTTGATCCTCATGATCAAGGCAAGTGGACTTAGAGTCCCAAGATGGTGAGCTGGTACTTGGAGAGGTATTTAAGGGCATTATTTCCATTTAAACAGACTTTGGCACTATTTATTAGAAGCCCTTATCTTTTAGTGAGATCCCTTAGGATGGTACAACTAGACTATGCTAGAATTGTATTAGACACCTTTTAGAGTAGTGAATAGAGATTTTCTAATCATTTGCTAATCTACATTTTAGTGTTCTATGTTTGTGTAATATGCATTTGTGAATGTCATCTTCATTTTGCATGTCCAAACTCAACCTAAGTGATAATAATCTTCTTTGTAGGTCGTATAGTGTGTCTCAACATTGATCTCTCAAGCATATAAGGGACAACCCAACTTATGTGTCTTTAACCCAACCTTACTTTCATTGCTCCCTAATCCAAGTACATCAAATAGACCTCTATATGAAATACTATTGCATAGAAAGCATAGTAAGCATTGTATTATTCTCATATTTCATTAGTGTGTTAAAGAGTTCAAACCTTAAGAGTGGGTCTATTGGATTCTTGATGCATCATCTCAACTTAGAATAGGTTTTACTTTATGCAAATACCTTTTCCCTTTTCATCCCAACCAGTCTTAGATTTATAATTAAAGGCCCAAATTATAAAATCTAAGGAGCTAGCCTCATAAAAAATCCTAGAGGTTTAGTCTAGTTATAGGCATCCCATAGCCTTAGACCATTCCCATGTTAGTCCAAGTTTGGAAGCATGACCTGAACACTCCTCCTTTTAGCTAGGGTATAATCTAGAGTGATAACACATTCCTAACAAATTTTCCATGCTCAACATCTATGTACGACACTTCATTGAGAGCATGCTTTGGATCTTCAATCACATGTAACATCTTTGGCTCTGTAAAGTCTAACCATCTTACCATCCAAAGAAATGGTGGTGTAGGAAAGTTCCATCTACACACTTCCACCCATATTAGAA
This sequence comes from Torreya grandis, assembly GCA_037957365.1. Classification (NCBI taxonomy): domain Eukaryota; kingdom Viridiplantae; phylum Streptophyta; class Pinopsida; order Cupressales; family Taxaceae; genus Torreya; species Torreya grandis. Next base: position 2,361,354 of record JARHVA010002767.1, read on the forward strand.
ACCCATTTACATGACAGTATCATCTTACATTTAGTTTGGTAGTCTACAACTACAACGTCTATGTTCAAGTACTTACTAGGATGAAGTACCAATTATACCACTAGTCCCTTTACTTGTCTCATAATTAGAACCTCTTTTGAGTCCATGGTGTAACACTTGATAAATATTGATGTGATTTTTACTCTAAGATCATTGAAGATACCTAAGGGAATCACCTTATAATAAGAATTAGAATTGAACATGCAGTTATGAACAACTAGACCATTGATCAACAAAGTTGTATAAAAAGCATCCATGTTCAGCAGACTCTCCACTAATGCAGTCCCCAAATAGACCTCTAGAGTAGGTTTAATAACCTCTTCTAATTCTTCATCTTCTTTCAGGGGTGTTAGGGGTAACTTGACTTCATTCATATCTGACCTTTCACCAAACTCCAAGTATTCAAAGGCCATCTTCCTATGTTTAGGTATTCTCAATAACTCAATAAGTGGTACGGTGATCTTTATTTGACTCAACACTTAAGCCATGTCACACACACTATATTGAGGAAGAGCCATATTTGGTAGAAGGTCTGAAGTGGAGTAAGTCAGGGTGGATTTGGAACTTTGATAATAGCCTTCAAAGGTTGATTTTTCTTAAACTCATTTTCACCCTTGGGGATGTTAGATAATATAGGCATTTTATTGCTCCTAGAAAGAGTAGCTCTAGGCTTAGTATTTTGGGTTATAAGTGCTATCTTAGAAGTTTCTAGGACTATTTTAAATTGATTTACTTCCTTTCTTGCATCCCCTAACTTTGAATTTATAGGGGTAGTGTTTTGAGGAGCGGTACTTGGTTGCCTACTTCTTAAGTTATATTATTTTTTTGGGTAGCTGTTGCATTAATAAATAGTTATATGTCCTCAACTGATGAAACTCCCCCTAGATATTTATTGATCATCATAGATCATAAGAGATAAAAATCATGGATGGGTAATTCATATGCCTGTGCCACATTAACATCACAAGTAAATTCAAAAGTTGGGACACTCTCCATTTCTGTGGTGCTCCAAGACTAATCAATCAGTAATTCTATGGAGGAAGTCAATTCATCTTGAGGTATTTGACAATCAAATATAAACATCTCATATTCAAATGACACATATTCAAGTTCATCCAACTCTTCCTCAATTTATTCATTAGTATCACATGGAGGGTACGGAAGAAAGCACTTATCACACCAATCAATGTCTAAATCAAAATTTACAACATTTACCTAGACATTTAAAAGATCAAGCACCTCCTTTATATCCCATTTGTTCTAGTTTCTTTCCATCCTATCTTCATGCATAGACCTATTTCCTCTGTCATTATCTCTATTATAGAAATCAGGCCTTCTTTACATTTGATTTGGATTCAGAGCTCTATCATAGCTAGTAGACACCTGAGGGACCCTTTTTTCATCTCTAGACAACTTGTAAAACATATATTTGATAGCAGAGGCCAAGGTTTTGATAGTTTCCTCCAAGTTGGTTATCTTTGTTGGCTATGTATTTTTTGAATTTACCAACTTCACATTAGCTCACTTATTCAAGGGCTTTCCCATAGCCTTGATGTTGTTCTCAATCTAGATGGCCATATTTTATGCCGATCAAAAATTAATGGGAACCTTATCCCTCAAGAAATAAGTAACCTTCTTATCAAGCACATCATAGTACTTTATCAATCATGTTGTGTCATTAGACTTGATGTTTTTAGGCAAGCACATCATATTCTTATTGCACTAAGTGTTAAATTCCTACACACACTCGTTAGGATTCTTTTTGATATTTTCAAATTCAGCCAAGAGAAACCTTGGATCAATCCTAGCACCATACTAGATTCTAAAAAAAAATTGCATCTCTTCCTATGAATCAATACATCTAGTGAGAAGGGAATTAAACCATTCTCAAGCATCTTCCTTTAGCATGTGCACAAACAACTAGATGCACACATCCTCATACTCAATCTCATAATCTTCAATGATATTATAAAGGCCCTTAGATGGTGTTCATCACTTACTACATTATTCCCTTAGAATTTTGGGAGGTATTTCCCAACTTCATGTGGAACCTCATTAGGATAGCCTTCCATCTCATCAAAATTGATGGGTCTAAATCTAGGAATTCTAAATGTAGGACTTGCATTCTCCTCTTGGTCCCTATGCCTCATAATTTGTTTAATAGGATGTTCATGAGAAAATTAGAAAGGGATGTGAGGGGGTGAATAAGGTGGACTTGGTGGATTAGATCTAGGAGGGGATTCAGTTGGTTGAGTAGTAGCTAGAAAATAGATAAGACTATGTGTCTCAGAAGTAGAGGAGTTGTGATAGTCCTCAATAATGGGTGGTTAACAAATATTTCAAGATTATCAGGCTCTTGAAGGTCCTAAACAACTAAACTTTTCCCTTTAGTAGGCATCTAGACTTGCCTCCTTATTCTTTGAGGAAGACCTAAGGGTGGAACAAGTCACTCAAATGGGTCACCTTTGAAGGATGATCTCAATCTTTCCATATTTGTAAACAATTAGATATTCAAAACTAAAAGATATAAAATATTTAGAATAGACACTAATCTTTCTTGAAATTGGATGATACAATAGGAGTCACCACTATAAATAAACATCTAGAGTAGAATAGTTTACAAACTATTGTGATACAAATTGAAATAAACTTGTTAAAGCTAAATGAGATAAAGAACAAAGACACTAAAATTTTCAAAATAATGTTCAGAAGGGAGAATAAACCCTCCAACATATAATGTTAATACTTCTTTGCAATAGACTCAACACAAGTCAAATTATCAAACCTAAAAAAACTTCCTGACATGTGCCTAGTGGAGTGTTGCAACATTGAAAGCATGATAGTCAGATCAATGTAGTAACAATAGATAACTTTCAAACTGATAGCATCTCTCTATAAGATTCCCCAGCAACATAGGTGATAAGGATTGTCCCTGACAATGATGTCAGTTTGGTGTTAGTTCCCAGTCGTACACCTCTCTAATCTAGCCTTGCACACTTGAGGAAAAATGGAAAATAGTGATGAGAAACCTGCTAGAATTTTGTTGTAGCCAGGGGAGGGTTTATCATCAAGAATGATCTAGAGTAAGAAAATTACTGGGGAGGCACCTACAAAGGGTATGGTGAGCTCCTTGCTACTTTTGGATCTACCTGAACTAAGGTGAGAGAAACTATGGGGTAGGTTTCTCACATGGAGGGATTTTACAATTTAATCTCTATGGGGATTCTTGGCACAAGGAACAAATATGACTAGAGCATAACCATGTTTTCACACTTCACCCATGAAGGGTTATCACACAAAATGCATAAATGATTATGTCATACACAAGCTACTAAACATAGATGAAATTATGATTGTAATCTTTATTTAACAAGATACTCAATAGGATAAAGAACTAAACAAAAGATTGAAATGCTAGGATTTAAATCATAAATTTCAAACACATTCCAAATAGGCAAGGTCTTATGCATTTACAAGGAAAATAACACTTATAATATGCAACAGAGTGTGTTATTTGTAGGGTAGGGTAGGGTAGGGTAGGACAAATTTATAGTTAATCATATAATGGAGGGTGGTGTGTTGGTGGATTCCAAATAGTAAAGTATTTAGCAGTATTTCATGACCATGTTCCTTAGTAAAGATTCAAAGAAGACTTCAAATACAAGACAATGATAAACACCAAATGATCCCTAAGAGACTAGGACATACACTGAAACTAAAATCTCAAATACTTTCTCTTGCTAAATTCATGAACCCAGGGGGTCCTTAAATGGTATTCAATAATGCATTTCCAATATAACTATATAAAAGGGATTTCTAACCTAAGTACATGCTCATAATGACAACCAGTAATGAACACAAACTATATATCCAATCAACAAAACTTATAAAACATATTGTAGCATTTCATTAGCAAAATACAGTAAAGAACCACAAATATTTTCTTGTGACTTGAATATAAATGTTGCATACATCAATACTTCAAAATTCTACCATGGGGACAAGCATGGTGAGACTACTCTTTTGAAAAGGGAGACATGAACATGATCTCAAATTTTACTAATGGTTATACAAATCTAACCACCTTAGCAAGGGAGACAAAGTCTACACACAAAAATTGATCTCCAAAATATTTATGTAAAATTTAGAGGAAATGGATGCCTAAAGTGACCTATATCAACTGAAGGCCAACCTCATCCAACAACAACCAACAACCTAAAAATAGAGTATAAATCCCCTATTTATATATTTTTAATTCTTCCCAAATTTGAGACCATGGGCTAAAACATGAAAAAATACATAACAAACTTTTCCAGCCCCATAAAGGCACTCCCAACTAGAAAATGCCTTTTTCTACACTTGAGATCTTCATTGATTTTTGAGTAAAATCATTGTTGCAATTATCTCTACAAATAATTATGAGGATTTGCAAACACCTAGAACATATCATTGGATCTTTTGGCTAAAAATATCTTTCACACAAGCCTAGAGGGAGGACATTTGCTTGAGGAGACAAATAGATTTTGTCTTGATGTGTAACAACCTGAAGATCCCCTTGATCACTCACTTGTACAAATGGAGGAAAAATCATTTGAAATCTAAACAGAATTTGTTTGTATGTGCTACTCATTTGGAAAAGCTTTCCTATTACTCAATTTTCAAATTATGGACACTTTTGGACAGGAAATCTCTTTTTCATGCATGCTAAGGGAAAGCCCATTACTTGAAATGATGGCTCAGGAGTTGATCCAATTGTGACTTAAAATAGGAAAAGATGTGTTATCATGATTCAAGAATATTCACTTTGGAATGGTTGCTAAATGTTCTTTTGAGCTCCCACTCATTTTCACATCCATGGAAAAGCCATCAAGTTTAACATCAACTAGGACACTTTTCATCTCCTCATGTAATTTTGACCCCTCTAAAAACTCTTCCTTGGCTCACACCATTGGATCTTCACTTCCTGAGCAAATGTGAGCCATAAATCCTACGTGAAATGCTTAGTCTCTAACCTTGTGGTATGTATCTATGCAACTTATCATTCTTATGCTCTTTTGTGGAATCCTTAACTTTTCAAACTCTACTATGCACCATCAGATCTAGATGAGGTAAGCAAACAAGCTTTGTTAGATCATGATTTGATGATTGAAGCATGATTGGATACTACTTCTTCTTTAGCCTCGAGGATATGCCACTTGGTAGCCCCATGGGATTTCTATGTACCTTGCAGATAATTGATACTAAATTGAGTACATTTACACCACGTGGAAGTGTCTCACTTGATCTTAGGCCCTATTTATTTGTCAACTGCTAACTCACACCATTAGATCCTCAGAACATGCTCAAAATTTAAAACATACCCTACGAGCTTGACACTTAGCAACTTCATGATTGTCTTGAGTTCCTTTGACTATTCAGATTTGATCATGCACTATCAAATCATCCTAATATGAGTGAATGCAATTCATTAGATATTCCTTCATTTAAAAATAAATGGCTACTTTATAGGGTCTAATATTCATGATTGTGTGAGCATCATAGACATTTGAATCCTAATGACTACTTGTTATATCCTAAAGTTAATGTCTGTACACCTATCAAAAGCATTTGAATTCCAATAGCAAGTCCCTATAGCTTAAATTTGATGTCTACATGCCTATCAAAAAATTTCCATGAGATCATCACATTTACAACTTGGAAATATTCTTTTAGGGACTTTGTTTTGCGATAATTTTGTCTGAGTCTATGTCTTTGGCCTCCTCATTTGCTTTGGCACTTCTACTTTAGGATTTTCCTTCAGCACAATTAGGCCATAATAATTCTTTTGGGTATTCTGTCAAGATAATTATTTTGGATAAACTATCTGAGATAATTTCCCTAAAGGATTTGACTTCACACTTTTCCTACAAGAATTAAGTCTTTGGCTTTTTACCTTCATCGGGACAATTGTTTTAGACATTTTATTTGAAATAATATCCCTATAGAAATTGATCTTGGTACTTCTATTGAAGAAATGTAATTCCTTTGAAATTTTTTCTCAATCAAAATGTCTGAAGGAAATAAGACCTCTACTCCACAGCAAATTTTCCAAAATAAACCCTTCAAGCATTTTGATTATACCCTTCAAATTTTTTGTTAAGGGTACCTATCCTAAAAAAATGCCCTTCAACCCCTTTTGGAAAGGTTCATTGATCTCTTTAAAGCACCTTTTGGACTTTCTAAAAGTGTCCTCTGTCTTCAAAAAGTGCCCTTCATAACTTTTGAAAATGTCCTTCATCTTCAGAATGTGCCTTTTGGGAACTTTTTAAGTGTCCTCCAAGTCTAGAATTATCCTTTAAAATTTTTGTAGATACCCTTCAAAAATTTTGTAAGGGAAAAATACTTGAAGGAAATAATCCTTTAGATATTTTTCAAAGGCAAAATGACCCTTCTAAAGTGCTCTTCGATATTTTTTCAAGGGCAAAATGCCCGAAGGAAACAATCCTTCTAAACTTTTGCAAAGGCAAAATGACCCCTCAGGAGTTTTGAAAATGTTCTTTAGGATTTTTGTAAGTGTCCTTTGCCCTTTGAAAGTGCCCTTTAGGAAATTTTTAAGGGAAAAATGCCTAAAATAAATGATCCTTCAAAACTTTTTCAACATAAAAATAACCCTTCAGGACTTCTGGAAGTACCTTTGGCCAAAGCAAATGACCTTACAATTCCTTCGTGAGTTTTGTGCGGGCAAAATACCCAAAGGGCAAGTGCCCTTTAGACCTTTTGCTATGGATAAAAATTCTAAAACAAATAAGACTTAGCAAATGAAATATCCCTTTAGGATTTTTGTTCAGATAAAATGCCCAAAGGAAATGACCCTTTAGGCTTTTTGTGTAGACAAAAAGTCTGAAACAAATAAGACCTATCATTTTTCTCAAAAAAAGGATTTCTTTCGATATTTTTGTGTAGGAAATATGTTTGAAGGGAAAGTACCCTTCATACCTTTTGATATGGATAAAATTTTTGAAACAAATGACTCAAAATAATTGAAATATCCCTTTGGGACTTTTGTAAAACACTCAGCCCGAAAGAGATAAGTCATTGAATTCCTTCAAAACTTTTATAGCAAATAAAATTTCTGATGGAAATAAGCCTTCAAACTATTTATTCAAGACAAAGAGCCTGAATACCTATTTCTATCAGATATTGTGTTCATGCAAAAGGCTCAAAAATTCTAAGGGAAAAACACCTTCACCAAGTAAAAAATAAGACAAAAGGCTTAGCCAATTTTTACATGAACTTGACCTTCCAAAGGAATACTTGGGGGAAGATCTTAGGCTAATTACATAGACATTAGTACAAAAAAGGGCCCAATTACTTAAGTGTAATTTTGGGCACTAACAGATTGAGTACTATAAATAGCAAAGAAATATCGAGCACATTTAAAATCTAGTTTACTTCTATGTTTCTTAAGAATGAGAGCATATGTAGCAGAACTAAAAACATGAAAATGTGTTACCTCTAGTCTGATGTTGGATCAAGATTCTTTAGGAGTGATGTTCTCCAAAGCATTGTAGGGACTTATGTTTAGTATGTAAATTGTTGTATTTACTACTTCTCCTTACTATTTATATGACACACCTCTATTGTGCATCATGGATTGAGCCATCTCCATGATTGTGCAATTTCACCTTTCAACCACTCTATTTTTTTAGGAGTGTATGGGGTTGTTAGTTGTGATGAATTCATTCATTATCATAATAGTTATAAAATTGATTTGAATTGAATTATCCCCCATTATCAGATCATAAGGGTTTGATTTACTGACTTGTTTGATTTTATACTAATGCTTTGAATTTTTCAAACTCAGCATAACAATTAGACTTCTTGTTCAAGATGTAGACCCACATTTTTATATAAAAATCATCTACAAGCAACAAAAAAATACCTTGCACCAAGAATAGTAGATGACTTCCAAGATGGCTCACATAAATCTGCATGAACAAGATCAAGGATCCCCTTTTCTCTTTATGCACCTTTAGTGGAAAAAGGTTTCCACTTCTATTTACCAGCCAAACAACCTACACATA